>PVJH01008315.1:0-86162 GCA_004026705.1 Nesogale talazaci
CCCTGTAAAAGGGTGACCAATTACCCACCAGTGGGCCTTAGGTCCCCACCCTGCTCTCCTCCTCCTATGTAATGATGTGATTCTTGTTCTTTGGTGCTCGATATCTGCTCCCTTCGGCCCCTCTTGATCATGCATGCTGGTGTGCTTCCTGCATGTGGACTTTGCTGTTTCTGTGCTGAATGGTGACTCGATTATCTTCGTCTTTGAGATTCCAGGCATTCAATCATTTGTTAGCTGGGTACCATCATTTCTTCTACTTTGTTTGCCTTTGTATCCATTTGTCATCAGCGATATCGGGAGTCAGTTGGTCCATTGATTTTGATTTTTGTTCTTTGATACCTGATTGCGGACCACAGTATTCTAATCCCATTGGACATCGGCTGGCTATGAGTCCAGGGTCAATCTAATGACAGCTAGCAATAGCAACACTTCAAGACAAGCCACAGAATATCAGAAGATGGATAAAAGCATCATGTGATAAAAATATAGAATGCGTAAGAACTCAAACATCTTTACTGCTACTTAGCTGATTATCACAGAATGACTCTATACAGAATTTCTGAGACTGTGAATCTTTGTAGGACCAGATAACCTCATCTTTCTCATATAGAATGGCTGGTGGGTTCGAACTGTCAGACTCATGGTTAGAAGCCCAAGTCGAACCCACAGTAGCATCAGGACTAGTTAGATATCAGGACAGAAGCATCTATTCTAGACTAGGGTGGGAACATGGTAATCATTCATTTTTGCCATTCCACATATTGACTCTAATAATCAGCACAAAACATATATTGAGTCTGGTAACCAATACAAATGTGATTTATTCATATTAGGTAAAATAAAGGTGAAAAGTAATATCCATCTGAGAGTCTGACAGGTAAGCATGCAAGTCCCTTCTGTGGCATGTTATCAGAACCAAATTAAACTTCTACTTCTGTACCTGTTATATCACACAGAGAAATATTACATGAGAGGTTCAAGCTTGGCTCAGGTTTCCTTTGCCCTAAAGGTAAATGGAATGGCTTCTCACTCAGTAAAGGGAAAGCACATATAACTTTACCGTGTTGCCATATATAACCACTGCCAACATCTGTAATGTGTGTGTGCGCGCTTGTGAGATTATATGAAAGTTTCTGGTAGATTATTCATCATCTTTGCACTCCAGTCCATTTTTTCATGAACTCTGTGAAGATCGCTCATAGTATATATATATATATATATACATACATATATAATATAAGGCATTTGAGAGATAATTAATATGAAGGCATATCAAGTATCAAGTATACTTCACCATCCAGTGATTATATTCCTACTTTGTGACTTTAATGGATTGCAAAATATCCCATCACCTCAGCATAGCATGACATATGTAGCCATCCCCTATTGGTGGACATTTAGGTTCACTTCAGGTTTGCTATACCCCGAGTTCCTTGCTATGGGCTGAAAATGGGGTTGTGCTAAAGGATGGCTCCTGGAACACTTACAGAGTGTCCTTTAAGCCATTTTCTCCTCCTCATTCTAATGGAAGGTTATAAATGGCACGACTTAGTGAATGGAATGAGTTTCTTAAAACTCAGGTACTACCAAAGCTTATGCTTGCAAGATTTCAGCTCATCTCTTATAGGGCTCATTAATCAAAGCACAGGGCTCACCTGGCGATGTCGTCACATTGTGGGGAAAAGGCACTTGGTTTTCAGTACAGGTAACCAGTTACTGCTAGCCTCGTGACCTTGATTTAGTTATTTAGCCTTTCCAAATTTACATTTCTACATGTATTGGATGTTCTTACAGTGCAATGGGAACAATGATGGAATAAGGATAGTGGACAAAATTACATGATTTCCTTAAGTCTATTACAGTAGGAGGTACCCTGGAGGGAGGTCTTGAAAATCATATGGGCTTCAATATTACCAAAAGGTTTGTGGTTTGAACTCACCCATTGCCAGTGCTAAAGATAGGTGTGGTGGTTGATTGATGTATCTCTATCAGCTATCGGCCATCTGTCTCTCAATCATCTATGTATCTATCATCGATCCATCTATCACTCTCTCCTATTTATCTACCCATCTATCTAGGGCATGGTCTACATTTCCCGATACTAATACCTAGGGTGAAAAGAAAGTCAAAATTAATTTTAAAAACAAAAATCCCAGTGAGGTTTCCTATTTGTGTTAAAGAGTCGCTGTCTCAAAGCCTCACAAGAGCAATTCTGCACTGTGCTGCAGGAGTATGATAAGTCAGAAACAACTCTCTAACAGTGAATCTAGTTTGGATTTGTTTGTTGTTTTCCTATAAGATTCAAACAGAATACTAAATAAGTAAGGTGAATGTAAGTGCACCGATTTCCTAGGCAAGTTCAGACAGCAATGGCTGTTCCTAACAGGAAGCTTTCACTGTCATTACATTGCTGATGAAGCAGACTTGTATCTAAGCCTTGAAGGACCTAAACCAGCAGAAATTTTTTTGCCAGAAGGAAAAAGAGCCGAAGCCAAAATTATGCTGTGGTGTGCCTGAGGAAATAGCAAATGGTCGCCTTTCTGCTTCTTGGGATTTGCCCTTATAGTGTGTTAAATAGAAAAATTGACAACAGACACTTCACTTTGATTTTAAGCTACTTAAGAGTTTAATTCCTGAACACATGTTTTCAGAAGACTGTGGATGACAATGAATGGCAATGACAATGCAAAATTCATTTTCAGAATCCCTAAGCTTTCACAGAATCCCTGATCTATAACTAGAGCTAAAAATTGTCTTGTCTTAAGACCACGTGCATAGGATATCTCCCCTCCTCTCCAGCAAACTCAGGGAAGGACAGTCTCCCACAAGCGTTTATCTGGGTGTGCCCCTGATGGTGATCACCATCCTGGGGTTTGTGGGTGTGGGGTGCACATAGCCAAGAATCATATCCTATTGGTCATGCCCTGGGTGCTTTTATTTAAAGCCCTGGTCCATTCTTGTAAGGTCCTTCATCCAATGTCATGCCCATGCTCAATCGTGGTTTTGTTACCATTTCTGGCATTGCTGTTTGTTGCTCTTAAGTTGTTTCTGACTCAGAGTGACTTTCTTTGCCACAGAGAAAGACCATGCCTGGTTCTGTGCCAGCTTCATCACTGCTTTTCTGTTGTTTTCTCCACAGAATCACTCCACATCTCAAGGGTCTGCAGGATCAATTTCCTGGCAGTGAAGTATTCTTCTTTGTAGTTGTTACTGAGTCTCTCCTAAAAACGTGTCCAAAGTCCTGCAGCTAAAGTCTCACCCTCCTCATTTTTTAAGGAGCATGCTGGATACATTTCTTTGATAGCATCACCAATCAATTGCATTCAGTCTTCTCTGGTCTTCCTGATTCATTGTGCCACTTCCACATGCATGGGAGGCACTTGAAAATTCTATGGCTTAGGTCAGGCACACCTTGGTCCTGATAGTGTTAGTCCTTGTTCTTCCACTCTTTAAGGAGATTTCGTGCAGTGAATTTATCCAATGCAATGTACCATTTGTTTTCTTAACTTCTCCCTCTGTGAGCATTGATTATAGACCAGAGCAAAATAAAATACTTGACATTTCTGATCTTTTCTCCTTTTACTATGATGTTATCTATTGGTCTAGCTCCATAATGATCTCTTTGGATTTTCTTTATATTGAAGGCAGAAATCCTTGATTTTCATAAGCAACTACTTCAAGTCCTCAATTTCGGCAAGCAAATTGTGTCACCCTTGGCTCTAAGGAGAATTCTGGGTATATATATCTCCTTAGAGTCAAGGATGGCAGGACTTCATCTCAAGTACTTTAGACATATGAGGAGAGACCAGTCCATGGAGAATGACAGGGTATTGGTAAGTAGAGGAGCACCCAAAAAGAGGCAGCCCTCAACAAGGTGGATTGACCCACTGGCTCAAACATAGGAACAATTGGGAGGATGATGCAGGTCCCAGCAGTGTTTCTGTTTCAGATAGGGTCTTCGTGAGTTGGAACCAGTAAGATGGAGCCTAGCAACAACAAGAACATACCAGGAAGCCAAATATTAACCTTAGCTTCCTGACCAAAGCTGAAGAAAGGAAAAAAAAAACTACCAGAAACTGCTGTAGAGTAATGTAAATGTGTCTTACCCAGCTAGAAAAAGATAGTCAATTAAAACTTTTACCTCTTAATGGAAAATAAAACAAAACAAAAAAATCTCACAGGTTTGAATCCATTCTATCTCATAGTAATTCTGCAGGACTTTTCCTGTGGAGGTACCCAAGCTGGAACTCTTTGCAGTAGTGGAAAGTCTGACCTTATGATTAGCAGCCCATCAAGTGGTCAAGATCACTTGATCATGGCTATATCAAATGGTAAAGATCTTAATTACTAGGAGCCAGGTTCTAAAGAAACAGACACCAGTTACTATCAGTAAAAAGGGAAGCAAGCTGGGTTCCATCAATCCTGTTAAGATTAACCAGTTGTTGATCTTCTATATGTGTCCCTCCTCTTCTTTTTATTAGATGATTCAATCCTAGCAACCACTCCATGGGAGGAAAATGAAGTAGAAATACTGCTCCTGCACAGATTTACAGTCTCAGAAACCCTGTATAGCGTTGTTATGAGTTGATTCCATAGCAATAGTTTTCTCATATTCTCTCACATTTTCTCTCTCTTTCTCTCTCTCTTTCATAAAGCACATTATACCTAACTTGTTTGGTACTACTTTTCTGAAAGGCAAAATGATCTCTCAATGTGCATATAAATACTCAGAATAAACCCAAACTGAGAATCTGTTCATTCTGTTCTGGCCACCTGCTGAGAATTTGTATTTCCAGCTCAGCAATTCCGAATCACAGGCTACATTGTATCAAGGTTGCTGGATGGTTATTACAGACTCCCAGTGAGCTCCCATGTGTGTTGATGTTTTGTACATTAATCACGAACATCACTGTGACTCTAGAAAAATCGTCTGAGGAAAACTTGTTAAGTGTCAATTCTGATTCAGTATGTCTGGGTGGAAGTAAAAATTCTTTGCAGGGCATTGAACCCCAGCAAAACGATTTAAAGGCCTAGAATAGACCTTGTGGCGGTCATGTGCTTATGTTCATTTCATGATTGAGACGAAGGGGTGGAGGCTAGCCTGTTAATTTGGAGATAGCCATTGAGTAGCCAATGAGGCCTCCGTGTGGGCATGACTTTCTCCTGGGACTTCTGGGAAATCTCGCAATCTTTCCCTCATGGGGATGAGAAGTTATCTCCCAAGTTATTGGGAGTTAGTCTCAGAAACGATGAATCATGGACAAGACAAGATGGCAGGGACTGAGGAGCTGAAGGAGCCAGAGGAGAAGCCACACAGCCTTACCCTGATGGAACCAGACCTCTGAAGCTGGTGTACCCACATGAAGAGCCCTGCCAGCACTCAGTTGCCTCTACCACCAGTGGATGCTGTCGATGGACCCTAAGCCCTGGAAGCGAGGAGCTGTGGGGAGACCCCTGCCAGTGCCAGGATTCTGCACCCACTGGCCTGTGACTTCGTGAGTCCGAAGGGGACTTTATAGCCTGATGTCAGGCAATGGACTAATATCGGACAAATGTCTTTGAACTGGACTGGGTTGGGATGCTTTCTTAATGACCTATTCCCCTTGTATATAAACCGTACCCTTATATCTATATGCTGATCCATGAATTTGTTTCTCTAGTTTACCCAGACTAACACAGACCTCATGCTACCCTTTGGTGATTTTTGACTAATTTGTAACAGGTAAAGCAGCTCCTTATACTTCATCAGTTCTCCAACTGCAGCTACCAAAGTACACTCACTGTGAGAGTGAAATGGAGTCTCATTCACCTGTGCTTTAATGGTGTCATATTTGTGAGTCATTGTCCAGTCCTTCCTGCCTCATGGTAACCCATGTGTACAAAGTACAACTACTCAATTAAGTCTTTGAGACCATCACCAAGGCTATTTGGCTCTACAGCATGTGAAAAATTCTACAGCTTGTCCAAGGAACCTAGGATGATGTAGGATGTTGTCTACCTCATATTACCCATGATTAAACTGTACGTTACTCCTTGAAAACCCATCCCTTCTCATAATGTATATTGTGATAGGAAGTGAGCATCATTTATGACCAGACTTGGCTGGCCATGCACACTAAGGACAGTCACAACTTTGGTTAGAAACTCAAAATTCACCTGAAAGACATCACCTGACTCATTTGGGGCCTAGTACAAACCCCAGGGCTTATGAAGAGATGGATGGTTGTGGTCATTAAGGAGAAGATGAAAAGAAAACAAAAAAAGAGAGGAGCTTATGGTGGGACAACAATGCTTAATCAAATCAGTCATAATCAAAGTACGTAGACAATAATAAGTTCTACTGATTATTCAGCGAGGGATTACTCAATAAACAAAATAAGCACAGGCATACTTATACTTGCTTACTCTTCTGGAGGGCAGGGGGGAAGCCTGGAACTCAGAGATGCTCCTGAGAGCCCATTATTCTGCCATACACAACACAAAGAAATGATGATGATCAGCTCGATGAGGCCAGCAATCAGCATGAAGCCAATATGGCATCCGAATGAATTCACAGCCAAGGGACTAATTATAGGTGTTGAAAATGAAGGAAATCATCACGAAATCATGATTGGCTGTCTATCAATTCATCTCCTCCCTATTGGGGCTACAGAAGTAGAGAAAAGGTCATGATGGGAATTTGTACAAAATTACACAATAAGAAGATTTACAGGTTGGGTCCTAGAGCTTCTGTCATCGGGCTACAGGGTGGTCCAGGTAAAACTCCTGAGTACGTCATAGACTCCAAAACCTCTGCTTTCAGATGGCAAGTGTCTCTAAATCATTAAGCACAGGCCCAGGCAAGGTCCCCAAGGACAAGCCTGTCTCTGTGTGGACAGGGCAGTAATCTGCTTCCACACAGGCCCTGCATGAGGGCAAAATTGCCTGTATGAACTAATGATCAGAAGAGCTTGAACCAGTCAAGACACAGAATAGAGTGTTAGTGGGAAAAAGCTCAACATGTCAAACCTCTCTTCTCTTCATTCTTTTTCTGCTCCCAAAAAAGTTTTCAGGAAAGAGACCTATTCAGACCAGAGGCAGAGAAAGGGTTAGAAAGGAACAACATGGAACGTGTTTATTAAGAGGGTACTCCAGTGTGACAGGAGAGAAAAGTGAGGCCTTCTCCTCCCTATAAAGAGTAAGAGCCTCACAACCCCACCCCGAACCCCGCAAGAACAGTTCTGTCCTGTCTTATAGGTTCCCCATAAGTCTGAATCCACTCCGAGACAGCAAGATTGCTTTGATTTTCAGTAGGAAACTGTTAAGGTGCCCTGGCTAACCAAGGTACACCAGGGAGTGAAGAGGCAAATATTTATCCAGCTAATGGTGAGCCTTCCACCACCTTCTGTCTTTCTGTAGAGTAACTCCCTCTTTCCAGACCTGTGGGTCCCCATGGTCAGGTCTCAAAAGCAAGGATCAATTCAACCATGGTAGGGATCATGTGAACATCCTGTCTTTCTCTGCCCACATACTCTCATCCATTAATAAGGGGATGTTTCATCTGCTCTTTGTTTGGGGTGCTAGCAGGAAATGTTCCTCCACCTTGATTCAATGTTAGAAGTTCCCCCATTGCCAACCATTTCCCCTTGACACATAGCGGGTCACAGGGGACTATCTATAAAATCAAAACCTTTGGTGCTTTAGAACTGAAACCCTAATGCACCTATTAACCTGCAGTGAACAATTTCATGTTGGGTTACCCAATAAACAGAGTAAGCAGGGGCTTACTTGTGCAAACTCCTGCTTACCTTCCTTACTGGTTAAGTAAGCACAAGAAAGCCTGTGCTTACCTTGTTTGTTGGGTACTCTACCCTTCAGGTTACTGCTTCACTTTGTATTGGCAGAGGACTTTGTAGGTGACAGAGTGTGTTTTAGCCATATCTCATATACTCCTCACCTTTTTGTGATTATCCTCGAAAGACTCAAGAGTCCTCCCAGCTGCCGAATCCACAGTGCTGCTCTCTGGGGCTCTTCAATAAGCACACTGCTCACTGCTCAATAACAGGGACTCCAGGATGTGGTCATGATGCTGCAAAGGAAGTAAGCCAATTCACAAGACAGAGGCAGAAAGGAGAGAGTTTGAGTGCTGGTGCCCAGGAAGAGACCCAGCACTGGTCCATCAAAATCTGCTTCCTCAAGCAACAGATCAGGGATATTTTCTAGATAGGGTTTGGGGAAAGGAGACTTCTGAAGCAGTCTGGCCTATGAGCTCAGCTTTCTAGTTTTCAGCATGTTCTCTCTGCTTAGAGGAGTGAATCTGTATTCCAGTTACAGGTGTTGTTAATGGAGTTCCTGCCCTTCAGATGGAGATGGGGCTCATGTTCTTTTCTGCAGAGAAGCAACAAAGGTGAGCCAGTTCATCAAGAATGCTAACAGGACTGGAAGATTGAAACAGGAGAGCAAGGTACAGAACACCTCCACATAATGCAAAGGCAAATTGCAACATCCGTCATCTGGGATTTACATGAATATAGTTAACAGACAGGCACTGCCCTAGCCTCTGCGAGTGACATAGTCAGCCAGTCATGGTTGCTACTACATCAGGGGAAATGTCTCTCCATGCCATCCTTCAAAATGAGGGACAGTCCTACCTAAAACACATAATTTAAGACCATATCCCTCTCCTTTGTGTGGACAAGTCCCCTGAACAATGCCTCCTCTCAACTACTAACTAAAAGGGTGAAGAATCAAATCTACCCAGCACTTGCTGTGGAAGAAAGGCCTGGCAGTCTACTTCTATCAGGTATCAGCCCTTGAGAACGGTGCCATGTTCTACTCTGAAACCCAGGAGTGAGCCATGAGTCATCAGTCACTGGATGGCAGCAGGTTTCTGGTGCCCAGTTAACCAAAAGACAGCAGGGACTAGAAATACTTGACATGGTCTGGTGGTGAACACGCACATAGAATCAATGTCTGCCTCCAAGTCAAATGGTTGTCAGTGACAGAAGTTATCTGCAGCAACTATCCCCATGGAAGACCCCAGTTGTGTGGGAGGCCTGTGGGAGAACCAGAAAGCTGCTGACGGGACAGAGGAGAAAGGGTTGAGCTGAAGGAAGGATTTTGACAGGACATCGCTTCTAGGGTCTTCCCAGTCACACCCAACCTAGAACTCCTTGTACTCCAGGGGGTTCCTTCCCTTTCTGAGACACAATTTTTCATTCTTACTGGAACCCTTGCCATGTATATACCAAGGATAATCTTTTCTCTATTTCTGTGAGATAATTGGGCAGAATTTCAGTTTCGTTGAACCAAATAGCTTGTCTAAAAGGTCTACTTATTGCTGATTTCATGATTGTTTGAAGCAATCTTTGAAAACAATTCAATTTAAATAGTCATTATTAGGAGACTGGACATACAAGTTTTGGGGTGGAATACAAACCATCAGATTTTCTTTTATTGCTCTATCATCCTGTGTTCCATATGACTAATATTAATATATCAATATGTATTACTATATGAATTATACATGTATATATCCACAGCCATCTATAATATAATAGGCATCAAGTTTCATGGAATGGTATAAATTATATCTCTTTTGAAAACATCTTCAATGATTATTAACTCAATAAGAGGCAAAAAGTACAGAGTCCACCTAAAGCACTCTCACTATATACACACAAACACATAAAGACACAGAAAAACAGATAGCAAGTGGGTGTGTTCTTAGCCACTCTCGGAGTGTTGAGAGAGAATGAGAGAGACACATATATGAGAAGGCTTCAAAAAGCTCATGGAAAAACAGAAATGAAATATAATTTAAAAATTATGATCTTTCTGGAGCCCCCTCCTACAAACATACACATTTATTGTACCATACTTATGAGGCCATTAGATGCCACCAAGCTGATTGTCACTCATGGTGACCCCAAAGTAGATTTGTCCCATATGTTTTCAAGGCTTCTTTTTTCTCCTCCCTGTCCCTGCCCAAGGAGCCGTGGTGGTGCGATGGATTACATACAACCACAAGGTCAACTATCCAAACCACCAGATGTTCCAGGAGAGGAATTCAGAGTTAGAATGAATGAGATAGCAGCGAGTTTGTTTTGGTTTGGGATGTCCATCACGCCCAGGGCATAAAGAGAGAGCACTTTCATGTGAACTCTGGATTCAAAAGCAGGGCATAAAGCTATTCTGATACCTATGCTGATGTTCATTTACATATATAACACACAGAAATATACATATCATTCTCAGCAATAAGGAATTGAACAAATACAAAGCACAAAGTCTGAGTATTTGGATTTCGCATCTGCCTAATGCCCATCACGAGATCCTTGGTTGATTGCGTGCTATGACCCAGAAGTTCCTTACTTCATCTTTTAATATAGATACTAAACAATAGGATGAAATGTACTTTAAGAAATCATTTAAAATAACCATTGGGGGGGCATCACTGCCTCTGGTGATCATGGGCACTACCCAGTGCTGCTCCTGAGAGCCACTGCTGGATTTGAACCGCCAAGCCCGCGGGCCACAGTCCCGCATTCAACCACTTACACCAAGGGGGCTCAGCCCTAAAATAACCATTTCATTGGGGAAAAGAACATTGAATCTATAGGAAAGCCTGTAAAAACCAGAGCCCTATAAGTCAGAATCATCTCAGAGAAGGAAAAGTCATATTTCTACTAACTGAGAATGCCAGTGTGAAGATACCCCTACACCTACTGTCAGAGGCAGAAAACTCAGGAGCCCAGAACTCAAGCCCATCCTCTTGCAATCTTCATTGCCTGCTCTTTGGGTTTCAGCTGCACTTTGTTGTATTGTGTGTGTGTGTGTGTGAATCAGAGTTCTCATACAAGTAGAAATAGCAAAATAGTTAGCAAAGGAGAAATCCGCTAGGGCCAGAGTGTGCCAATTTAACAAGATATTCAATTTAACATTGTAGAAATGTTTCTGCTCATATAATGCCCTACAGGCATATGGGCATGGCATTTTTCTCCCTAATGCATGAGAAAGGAGTCCAGCTTGAATAGTTGGGTCAAGAAGACCCATTGTAGCTGTAAGAGTCCCCAATAAAATGACTCAAAACCAAAAAAAGAAGTCTATTTTGCATATTTTGGTAGGGTTCTAAAATCGTTCATGAGAATGTGAACACTCGCTATGAAGATTCAATCCAGAGGCTTCCTATGAGGTTGGTAGTGTAGACTTATGAGGTTCAAGAAGGAAGAGGGAATTGGCTGACTGAGTTTGGGGAAACGGGCCACTCCTCCCCTGGGGTGGTGCATGTCTAGAACTACCTAGCTTTGGAATATCCAGTGTCCAATACACAAGGTGGTATACCAGTGACAGAAATGTACACTGTGAAAGGAGCAGCTCACCATTAAGAAACATTAGAGATATTTTGAACCATTTCCAGAATCACTTGGGGGAAAGAGAGTTCTGGCAGAGTTCTGGAAGAACAGAGTCCAGACCTAAGTGAGGGGCTAATATGAAGAGAGTCCAACACTGAGCCAAACAAAGTCAGAGGACAGAGCACAAAAAGGAGCTTAGGGACAGTTCAGGAGTGTTTCCAAGATAGTAGAGTGCAAAGGCCATCACTGAAGAGTCATTCAACATTCTCTAGCATCACCAAGAGGCAACCAATCTAAGGGCCAGGGAAGGCAGGGAGGAGGACGCCACACGGAAATCAAGTCAAAGAGCTGACATCACAAAACACACATTTGTGGACTAGAAGGTGCTTAGGTACTCTTGCCCCTATGAGTCCCCAAACCCCAAATTCACTGCTATTGAATGTATTTCAACTCATCATGCCCTATGAGTGCTTACCTAGCAACTGACAATGGACAGGGATGAACACTTGGTATAACAATAAGTGGATTAGCAGTTCGAAGGATGTTTCTATGATTTCGTATAGCGATTTAATGTCTGCCACTGCATTTGTCATGTTTGCATTCACAGAGAAAATGTATAGCTTAGATTGCAATGAAAGACAAAAACCCAACTGGAAACTATACCATCTTTGTGGTCGCAAATTCAATACCTCTTTCTCTTCCCACAGCAGCCCACACAATGGGTCCCATCCAGGATCCGTTTCTCTTGGACTTTCTCTTCTCTTCTACTTAGGAATCGTTCTCATCTTGTTTTGAGTTGCTCTCTCTCCAACTTTGACTCATTATGATCCCAAATAGCAAAGAAGACGTGCCCTGGTAGGGTGTGCTAAGTGGTAAAATCATCACAAAAACAGATGGCCAAACCGTTCTTCCAAGGATGTCCAAAACGTTTCTCAGTCCACTCGTGTGGTTAGCAGAGGTGTGCTTCACCAAGCCACCACCAGGATCCTTCCTTCCCAACTTGTTGTTGTTGTTGTTGTTGTTAGTTGTTTCTTGCCGTCTATTCAGTTCCTACTCAGCCACCCTGTGTGCAGCATAAGGAAGCACTGCCCAGTCCTGTAGCATCTTCATAGTTACTCTGAATTTGAGCCTGAGGTTGCAGCCACCTGTTGAGCCCATCCCTGCAGGTCTTCCTCTTTCTGCCTCCCCCTCCAGTTTACCAGGTACGGCGTCTTGCTCCAGGGTCAAGTCTCTCCTGACAATCCATCCAAGATAAATGAGAAAAAGTTTCGCCATCCTTGCCTTGAAGGAGAATTCACACTGTACTTCCGAGACAGCTTTGTTTATTGTTTTGGCCACCCAGGATACTTTCGATATTTTTTTTTTGCCAGCAACCTAGAGAAGAATGGGAATTCCAGAACACTTGTTTGTGCTCATGCAGAAGCTGTACATGCACTGTGTGAACAAGAGCATACTGCAAGATTTAAAATCTGGGAGGTGTGTTGGAGGGTTATATCCTGTCACCACAGTTATTCTGTCTGTATGCTGAGCAAATATTCAGTGAAGCTGGAATAGATGAAGAAGAATGTGGAATCAGGATTAGAGGAAGATTTACTAACAACCTGCACGATGCAGGTGAGACAACTCCCCAGTTCACAAGCTCCTACTTGCCACTCCCCAGAAATCCAAAGTCACTACCTGATACAGCACCGTCATGTTAGCAGCAGATAGTGAAGTCCACAACATTGGAGTGGCATGCCTTCAGACACAAAGACCTATTGAAGACTTCCAACCGCAGTGAAGTAGGAATTCTTTGGTCTCCATCTCTCTCATACAGTTTAAGTGTGTTTATATAATGTTAGTAGACGCAGTTAACTGCTTACACCTAATTTTTGTTCTAAGAGAGGGCAAAAAGTGGTCACCCAAAAGAGCAACCCACCTCCAGTGTGATGTTCACAGAAGCCAGCAAGCTTACATGTCACAAAGAAGCCCAGCTTAATCTCCTGCGTGGTGTGAGGCTTGCCCCTAGTCAAACCATCAGTCCCCGTCTCTTGATACACCTAGCAGCAAGTCTCTCTCTGTTTAACCAACACCTTTTCAAAACTACTGTTACGGCTACATTTGAGAGTGTTCTTCTTAAGTCACTTTCCTGTACACACTGAGAGGAGATTTTTTTGTTTTATTTTGTTTTTTGGTTTGGTTTTCAGTTTCTTGGATACCTAATGAACCTGCTCTGGGACCAGGTGAAATATATTTCAGGAACACCATCACCCTGCCCCTCGCAGGTCATGAATCTCTTTATGATTTGTCATGGCAG
The DNA here is from genome assembly GCA_004026705.1 of Nesogale talazaci. Lineage (NCBI taxonomy): Eukaryota > Metazoa > Chordata > Mammalia > Afrosoricida > Tenrecidae > Nesogale > Nesogale talazaci. Next base: position 13,630 of record PVJH01008315.1, read on the forward strand.
GAGTTGCTACCCCCAAAGTTATTATCTGTTCAATCTCAGTTCTAACCTGAAAGCAGCTCCGTCTGAGGAGCCAATTTATTAGAGGCAGTAGCTCCGGGGAAGAGGAGTTTGCTTGTTTAAAGAGATGAGCGGCATCAGCCACACTATCCATTTCCACATGCAGAAATCCAAGACATGAGATTTTTTGGGTCATTATTAAAAATATCATGCATAGCAATGTCGCCATTCCTCTTCACCACGTATTTACCGGAGCGGCACATTCATCACCATGGTGCCTTGCTACCTGGGCTTGACTCTCACAAAGACGTTGCCTCCGAGGGTTTTACACAAGCTCCACATTGGCAGATCCTAAAGTAGACTGTATGTCACATCACCTAGGTTTAGGATGGGGCTTGACCCTGAATAACCCCTTTGATGTTCTTTGTGTGTACAACCGCTCTGAGTATCAGTATCATGTCATCAGATTTGATTGCATTCAATCAATCAATGCATCATCCCACAAAAAAAACATACAAATAAACAAACAAAAGCAACTCACTCCCAAGGATCCCATTCTGACTTGTAATGACCCTATGGCCCAGGACAGAACAGTTGCTGTGGGTTTCTGAGACTACTACTCTTTGCTCTTTAAGGAGGTGGAAAACCCCTTTTTATTCTTTTTTTTTTTTGTCTCCTGGTGAGTAATGGCTACTGACCTTGCAATTATCAGTCCAACAAGAAGCCGCTATGCCACTAGGATTCCAGGGCATCTCCAGGGACTTCCAACTAGAAGGCGGTGTGTGGGAAGGGATAGCAATGCAGAATACGTATCACTGCAATATCAGACACACACATATACATACCTGTGTATTGTCAATGATATTTATTGTTTTATGCCCTCTTCTGAATCTGGGCTGATAAAGTCTGGCAATTCCCTGTGAATGCAACAGTTGTTGGTTGAATTTCAGCAAAATTTCAATTGCATGCACCGTCAATGATGTTGTTGTACAGTTTGAGCATTCTGCTTGGTGACCTTTCTTTGGAATGGGGACAAAGATATGAGGCCAGGGTGGCGTGACTTCATCTCATATACGTTGGACATGCTATCAAGAAAAGCAGTTACTGGAAGTGAACACCATACGTGGCAAAAGAGAAGGGAAATGCAAGAAAAAGAGGAAGACACATGAGGAAATAGGCTGGCATAGTGGCTGCAATAGTGTACTGAAACGTAAGCACAACTGTGAGGACTGGCCATACGTTGCTCTGTTGTCTATAGGGTTGCGATGCAACCCAACCTACTTCACAGCATCTCACAGCAACATCTGTCTATCTATACATACATGTATGTTTCTATAGACCAACGGTTCTCAACCTGAGGGTCGAGACCCCCGGAGAGGCGATACAACCCTTTCACAAGGGTTGCCCAATTCATAACAGTAGCAAAATGACAGTTATGAAGTAGTAATGAAAAGAATTTTATGGTTGGGGAGGGTCACCACAACATGAGGCAATGTATTAGAGGGTTGCAGCATTAACAACTGCTCAAAACTCACGAACTAAAGTACAGAAACACAAGTACAAATGTGTATATATATATATATATATATATATATATATATATATATATATACACACACACACACACACACAGGGATGGCAGAATCATTGCTCAAAAAAAAAAGTAGGATTGCTGTCTAAAAGAGAAAAAAGTCCATAAGACTAAACTGAAAAACAAAACAAACATACCGCCAATGAGCTGACTCCAACTCGTAGAGGCCCCGTGGAACCTTCTCCATGGCAGCTCATAACATCTCTAAGATGCCGTGGGTCTTGATGAAAACTGTGGGGATGACACTGGGCTGGGCAATGTATTGTTCTCTTGTACATAGGTTCCCTAAGAACTGGTGTCATCTAAGTTGAGCTTTGAACTGCTAAGCACAGATCTGTTCAAAACGCTGGCCACTCAGTGGGAGCAAGCTCAGGTTGCCCGCTTCCACGGCTCTCTACAATCTTGGAGACTCTGTGGAGCAGCTCTACCCTCCCCTACCCTTCTTCAGAAGAGAGATGATGGGGATGGACTTCTACAACTTATTGGCTCCAGGATAAAAATGATGAGGCATAAAGCAGTGAACAGAAGGCTAGTAAGGTAGAAACAAGATGCTCAAGAAAGAATTTTTCATAGATTCCACTAAATTCAGCCTTCTCATGTAGCTTTCCTCTTTTGATCAAGTAGTCCTTTCTTTAGTATCATAGAGACAATGTGCCCTCAGAGTGTCTCTGTATAGGTTATTTGAGGCTGTAAATGTACTGGTGCAGGCAAACTTCCTTTTCTTCCCGGAAGTGACTGATCTATTACAACCACAAACATTACGGCTAGCAGTCTACAGTTCCACCAGGGCTCCAAACCAACCTAAAGCAATTAATTAATGCTGGCTTGAATGGATGGATATTTGGAGAAATAGGGCATAATTCATACAACAGCAAATCTCTTTGATGCCCATTTAGCAGACAATGCAACTGACTGGGAGCTTAGTGGCTTCCTGAAGGGGAAGCAGCTCAAGGGTGACATAATTATGTTTTATTTTGTTTTTCATCTCAATAAACTCTGACTCCCACTAGACTCTCTTGCTGTAAATTTCCCCCTTTCGACTATTTACTATTTACTACAGCCCAGGAATACTCACAGAAACCTACAATCCTGGAACTCATGGGCCGAATTTTATTCCACACATCCTGCTATTGTTCCTAAACCTAGGATAAAGCTCTGAACTAAATTACATTTGGACCCCAGTAACTCACCAGCTCCTAGACGTGCTAGAGTTAGAAGCGACCTTTGAATCCAGTTAGTCTAAAGTACACGGTTCAGGCAACTGTGGTGGAGAAAGAGCAGCTGTCAGAGAGTGAGGGGTAGAGAGTCCTGTCCTGCTTTCCTGTTCTCTGTCGCTTATGCTACTCCTCTAGCGTGATCTTGCCAAACGTGACTCAAAGAAATGGACAGTGGACCCTCCCTTGCAGAGAGCGTCAAGAGTTGAGAGAAATAATGAAAGAAACCCAGTCTCTCCATTGTGTGCAAACAGGAACATAAGCTCCCCGAGGCATGGGCTCCGACACCCACCAGATGCTGACGTGTGGAACACCCACATGCTAAAAGAACATGATTAGAGACTAAGATATTGCTTTAGCCGCCCCCATCTCAGCCACCTCTTCACATACCAAATCCCCTTATCATTTAGTAAAGATAGCCACCTGTGTGTCTTAAGGACATGAAAGCCCGCTGGGCTGAAGTTCAAGGCAGGGGATGGAAAGGGTCCTGCTCCGTGTGTGGTCTTTCACGTTCCACTTTCAGATGAGGCTCAAGACAGGGGCCAGCTGCTACTTCCTCCTTCTTTCCATCCCAACCCTAAGTTTTAGAGAGAAGTTTCCTCCATTTTCTGCTGGCCATGTGTCTCTAGCTTCAGATGCAGTTCAAGCTTGCTGTGTTTTCTCATGTCAGTGTTGATTCTCGGATTCTACATCCCACCCCTTTGATTAGAAATCTTTGAAAACTTGCTTACCATACTGATCCCATGACCCTGTGTAGTCTGAACAGACAAGATAGACTTGACAATCGTATATGTCTAATAGAGAACTTTATATCAAAGAGGAATTGTATATTCTGAAAACTTCCCAGCCCTGCCCAGATCAAATGTGTAAGTCTGATATTAGCCCATATGTCCATTACCAGTCTATAAAGTCCTCTTCAGACTCACACAACCATGCAATGACACCGAATGCAGGAAGATCACAGGTCAGTGGGTGGAAAGTCTTGTAGATCCAGTGGTGGTGGAAGCGTCTCAGTGCTGGAGCCACATGGCTCCTCCAGTTCCTAGATTCTGACTCAATCAGCATAGCCCCTTGTGACTGGTCAGCAGGAAGATGAAGCGAATGTGTGTCCGACCTCCAGTGAGCTATTTATCTCCACCTTGCCTCCAAAATGAGGTCATCAAGCTATGACTTGAGGAACAGGTGAAACTTCATCCCCTTACTCTTAATATTCTCAAGTTGACAACAGATTATGGAAGTACCGCAGACTCCATGCCAAACCAACTAAAAGGCAATCTTGGAACAACCTGACATAATTAAAAACTCCTTGAGCAATCCACATGCAAATTAAAGTATGAGAAACTTAGGCCTGTCTTATTTCTTTTAAGTTCCATCATTGCGGATGGTTTCTCCCACCTAGAAAAACCAGCTGGAGAAAACTCGATGAAAGAAGAGTTAGAATTCAAGATGTGTTCAGAGAAACAGCACACAGGATTAGATTTCTTCCATTGAATTGATGGTTGAACCTATGATCAGAGTGGGGGAAAGTCTGTGGAACAAAACTGAAAACCCTAAACACACAAACAACAAAATAGGCCTACTGATCCAATACACTGAGCAAACCCCCAAACCACAGCCCTTAGGTATTTGTCAGGTGTGTTAGTGCACATATCCAAGGAGCTCCACTTTCAGCAAAACAGTAAGAGAAAGAAGCCAATAAAGTGAACAGTAACACCAAAAAAGTGTGCTTTCACTGGAACCATCAGTTAAAGAAGATCAAAAAAAGCAGCATTCACTCAGAAGGCTGAAGAGGAGAGGGGAAGAGGACCACAAGAACTAGTGAAAGTGGGAAGCAGAAAGAAGGTTGTTACATTGTAGAGATCACAATCATAGTCACAAAACAGAATGTGTATTAATGGTTGAATGGGAAACTAATTGACTCTGTACATCTTCACCTAAAAAGCAATTGGGAAAAAAAAAACAAAGACTCTTACCACTCAACAACAAAAAGACACACAATTCAATAAAACAAAAAACTTGATTGCGGCACCATCTTCATCCATAGAGATGGATGATGTGGAGATGTCCTGGATATGCAGAACCAATACTGTGTAGATGGTGATTTGCATTCATCTGGACTGTATGTTACCACATGTATGAAGGTAGTTATTGTTATGTTCCATTGAGTCGACTTAGAGCAACCCTATGTGACAGAAGACCACAGCTCCATAGGGGTCTTCTGGATGATCATCTGCATGGGAGTGGATCTTCTGTTTTTCTCCCATGCCCTGTTGGGTGGGTTGAAAACCACCAATCATTTGGTAAGCACCTGAGTATATAACATTTGTATTATCGGGGCTTCTTTTTATATACAAATATAACGCTAGGTCAGTGCTCTTTAGTCTAAAGCACAAAATCCATTTGTGGGTATAAAATCAGGTTGGTGGTCAAAAAATCTGAAAATAAAAACAATTTATTCAGAAAAGACTGAATCAGAGATAGCAAAATGAACTGTGCATAAGACTATGAATTGATTTCTAACACTTGAGTTTCAGAGATATGTATATATGTGTGTCCATATGTATGTATATACATGTATATATATGTGTATAAATATCCCATTAGTTATCAAAAATTGACTGATAATTCTTGATCTGAAAAACTGATGGTGATTATTGGGACCTTGAGAGGAGAGAAATAGGAAGAGATTATCTGTGGAGTCAGGCTTTGATTCTCAGCCCAATTCCAAGTCATAGTGCCATAGTCAAGCAATCTGGGGAGATATATTGGGGTGCTTTGGGGATAACCTGGAAAAATTAATGAAATATGGGGGAAACACTTAACCAAGAAAAACCATTAGGCAAACTCAATACATGCCTTAGAGTTAAGGTCACCATCCAAGATTCAAATCAGTGTCTCATCCTCAGGGGCTAAATGTCTTAGAAATGAGGAGGAAGCCAAGAACCTGGGAAATACAAGAATGCAATCATATGAATCAATCTGGGTCTGGGAGATGCCAGGCTATTTGCTGAGAACACGATTGCCTTGCAATATAGTGTGATAGTTAGGCCTTGTGTTGGCTTGTTTGGACCAGTATTCTCATAGTTTGGCAATTGAAGTCCCCCCCATCATTTGAGCTTCTACAGTGCAATTCACCTCCATAACAGAATCTACTATGGGCAGAAAAATATTGGTAAAAGAGTCCGGGAGGAGTTCAGCCTCCTTTCTTAAGTCACAACACTGCTGTCATTGGAAGGGAATGTCCTTGAGTCTGTCGGCTACTCTTATTTAAGCTGACTCTGTGATAAGACTTGCCTCTCTTCTTGCTAATCTAGAGCCGGCATCTGGCTCAGAGACCTATAACATCGCTAGCTAACCTTGGGAGCTACTAGTGGCCCACCATATTGCCTGTCAACCTTGGATTCATGCTCCCACACTGATGAGCCTGACTTGCTGTCCAGTTCATATTTTTGTTTCCTGCTTTGACAGCTCAGCAACAATGTGAGCCAGGAATAGCCATGAGCCGACGTACAAACCCCCTCTGTCTCCCCCATCCCCTGGTCTTCCTGCTTCTCGATTCATCTGAGTGATTCTGTCTGGTTTCATCTTAGTAGTTCCTGCCGGCTTCAGTTTCATTTCTAACTCACAAATGTGAACAAGAGAAGATGTAGCTGCTTGGAGAACTGTGTGAGTCGCTTCTTGATATAAAATCTCACATACGTATAGTAAATGAGGGAAGTTGCAGTAGCTGGCTAACAACGATCAGGTGTTTCCCAAGTGAGACGCAGCTTGGTTAGTGGATGCATGTATTTATTGTGACTTTTCTACAGATGAGAAAACTCATGGTGAGATATAGCAGTCCAGTCAGGATTCCAACGTACTTTTGAACACCAGAGTCCATTGGGACCAATACAAAGGTCTGTAGAAAAAATAAAGGTGGCTTCCTGGTTGTATGTCTATTTAGATCCTCATTCACCATCATTATATACTCTCCTGACCCTTCCAGCTTTGTGGTCCTCATTCTGGCCTTTACCCCTGGATGTCCTAAGCATATCCTTGCTACTCTGATCTACACTCTCAGAGATGCTTCTACCAATTGCTATGCAGTGCTGTGCTTTTTGCTGTTGTCTGTCTGGAACTGGTGAGGAGTTGATAGAGTCTTGTTTGTTTAGCTTTTGCTCAAGGTCAGCACCAAGATTCACCGCCCTTGCTGGAGAACTGGCATTAATATTCAGATCCTCTCTCCAATATCAAAGGCTCCTTGTTAAGGGCTCTTCCACTTGCCATCAATGGCAGCTTTGTTTACCGCCTGAAGAATCTCTTCAAAACCTTAACTGATACCTACTTCATGCTTCCAACTCCATTGGTGGCAATTAACAGAAGACTGGGTGCATACTGGCTTCAGGGGAGGAAAAAAAAAAAACACACGCCCTAATTTTTCAAGGAAATAAAGCTTTATGGGAACATCTGTATCTGTTTAGTTGTAGAGCTACTTGGGCATAAATGATATAAATCAAGACAGAATTTTTCTTTCCTTGTTTCTTCTGGGCTTCCAGTGATTCCTCTCCTCGTGCCTATAAGACGCCGACCATCACAACTTCTGCAAAAGGCAGAAAGCTCTGTGCTTCTCACCAGGCACTGTTGGTTCTGATTGATGGCCATGGCCTGTCTAGCCCTGCACCAATCACATGATCATGCTGATTGATGTGGCCCCACATACAAATGTAGGAATGAAACATGGATCTCAGTACCAAATGTTTCCAATCTTGATAAGCTAGAAACTGTGTCCTTGAAGGACTTACATTCCCTATGGTTGCTGGGTATATTTTCTATCTCAAGTCAAGGCCTGGGCAGTCCAGCAGCTGTAGAGAAGTAGCAATGTCTCTTCATGAGCACAACTTAAATTTAATAAGGACAACTTAACTCTAGTAAATGAAAGCATAAACACGTCTTTCAGGAGCTCATAATTCTTCATGCTCTGAAAAACCGTGAGCACTTTTGATCACTTACTATGTGTTAGCAAATTTCTAAGCAAGTACAATCCTTAAGACCTTTGCTCTTCAGCCCCACCATGAAATCAGTGACAGAATTACCTCCCACCTTGACCAAGATACTGAGAGCTACTGAAGTGAAGTTACTTGCTCAGTGACAAACAGCTACTAAGTAGAGAACCCAGGATTTGAACTCAGGAAGTCTTGATCCACAATTGATGTTTTGAATAACAAACGTATGTGACTCTCCCAGCTTGCATTTTTTTCCACTGATAATTAAAAATGAAAGTTTTAGCAAGCTATTTTCTTCTGTGAGCTTTATCTTATTTGTGTCTTAATTTTTATCCACACACTCACACACACAACACATAATTGCTCACAAACTTGTAGTTTCACAATAGTCAATGTATATTAAGCACTGTGTCTCAGGTACAGTTCTATGCATATGAATATTCATAAAGCAGAACTCAGCATCAGGTTAAAAGACCAGAGTTCACTGAAGAGCTACAAATGACTCTCCACCCAGAAGCAAATGTTCAGCTTCTTCTCTCATTAATGGAATAAGAAACTATTTTCCACCTCTCTCATTAGCAAGGATTAAAAAATAAATAGTACTCACTCTTGGCAGAAGTACAGGGGAAGGACTTTGTCATGCATTCCTGGTGGGAGGGAAAATGTTTGTTAACCCAAAACATGATGCAAGTTTGGCAGTATCTATCAAACAAAACCCTGATTTTCCCTTGGCCTTTGATCTCAAAGACCCACTTCTAGTAAATTAACATTAAAAAGGTAAATAGTCAGAGGAAAGACTTGCACTGGGAGATTTTTCACTACAAAGCTGTGTGTGTGTGTGTGTGTGTGTGAGAGAGAGAGAGAGAGAGAGAGAGAGAGAGAGAGAGAGAGAGAGAGAGAGAAGCAGAAACATCGACTGAGTGAGTAAGGATGATAATGTAGATATTCCTCTACTGTTGGTGAGCGTAATTATCATTTGTGTTAAGTCTGTTCTGCATAAGGTATAGGTGAGGTGCTGGGATACAGAGATGACCCTGTGCTTTTCCAAGACTGTAACTGTTAGAGCTGTAGAAATCCCCCTCTTTCTAGTGCAGAGTGTTTGGAAGTTTCGAACTGCTGATTTCCTAGTGAGCAGCCCAATACATCACCACTGTTTGAACAGGGCTCCTATTCAGAGACTCTGGGTAAACCTTTATGCAGGGAACATTGATTTCACAGTGGTTAGAAGCATGCGCTGCTGACAACAAAATTGTGGATTAAATCCACGAGCCACTCCCTCTGAGCCAGTGGTGGCAGTTTGCTTCTAGCATGAGACCAGCCCTGGGAACACTATGGGGTGCTTCACCTCTGTCCTACAGTTACTGTCAGTTGGATAGCTGTGATTAGGAATTCATTCAACTCCAATGGGTGCTGAGTGTACACATACACACACACACACACACACACACACACACACACACAGGAACCAGGCAACAATGTCACCTCCTTCTTCAAGGGACCAGCTGAGGGATTTCATGCACACATTTTTTATTGGCAGCCAAACATCCAAACACTGTGCCGCCAAGCTTTCTCAGGTAAAGGTGTAGTGCTGCTGCTGGTTCTGGACTACTGGCTATTAGGAGAGCAGCCCAGTGCTCAACCACTACACCACCTTGTGCTAATGGGGGTGACAAGAAAAAAAATCAACTTGCAACATTGGGGTAGTCAGCACAATGGAAGGAAAATACTCGGATAAACTCTAGAGAAAGGACAATGAAGGTGGATACAAAACAGCTCTGGTGATGTAGTGGGCTATATGTTGGGCTATCAATGCCGAGGTCAGCAGTTCAAAACCACCACCTGGCCCAAAGGATAAAGATGAGACTGGTTTGTAAACCCACAAGGACAGTTCTACTTCCACCTACAGGGTGGCTAAGAGTTGAAACAACTTGACCGAAGTGTTTTTGCATTTTATTTTGGTTTGCTTTAGGGTGACTAATGTAGCACATAGGATTCTGCAATAAAAATAATAACAAACAGTAATTTGTGAATGGATAGATAAAAAGATAAGTATGCTATACATGTGTGAGAAGTCATGTGAAATGACTTCCTTATACATATCAAGGTAGATGTGTGAATGTTTCCACATATTTATTTGTAGTGTGTGTGTTCATATAACACTGGCATTAATAAAGTATTTGATAACTCCTATGTGTGTAAAAGTGTCAGTGAGTAACAAAGTGGTCATTGGCTTAGCAAGATGGTCTGTTCAGACCCACCAGTAGTACCTCAGAATAAAAGCCTGCTGGGAGTTTCTGAAAAACAAAAATTTTTTTAGGTGTTCCAAAGGAATGTTATTTTCAATTTACATTTAACTTAGGAAACATCTGATTTCTTTTTGTGTTTTGCCCGCATCGCTTAGATCTTTGATTTTTAACTTCTTAGTCCACTCATTTACTTATCTGATGGACTTTGAAGTCTGTGGGTCTACAAAGTGAGTATTCTAGACTGACTTAAAAATTAGAAAACAGAAAACTGGGTTACCAAAGTGAAATTGTGTGTGTGTGTGGTGTGTGTGTGAATGTGTGTGATTTCATTTGTGCAGATCACTGTTTGTTTATTGTCACCAAACATCCTGTTGGAATCAGGTTGTTCTGCTTATAACAGAAAATGAACTTTCCAGTAGAAAACTGAGTTCTGCTCGCTGCTAGACACTGCCCATTTTCTCGCCTCTCAAACCCAGAAGCCATGCTCAAGAATACACAGCTTCTCACCTACATTCTGTATGGCAGAAGATCCTGAAAGCCCATGGGCGGAAGAGATCTCTGGGGGATTCTAGATTCGTCCCTACAAGAAGCTGGATTCAAATGCGGGTCTTCTTGGTCCCAAAGTCAATCTCAGAGAGGTGTCTTGAGCAGCAGCCATTCCAGAGATCTCCCTTCCTGTCCCTTGTCCCTGGAGCCTCTTACCTTCATATAGTATTGCAGCAGAACTGAGCCTGTGGTCCCTCTCCCTATCTATCTGTGAATGGTCCTGTTTACTGACATCACTTCCATATCTAAGCCACAGAGAAGGCCTGTCATTAGTGAGGAATGGGGAACAAACATGAATTGTAGTTAACGGCTCTCCTGCAAGTTGCCTAATTGGGATTTATGGGTTGCTAGAATAACAGGTCCCTGTAACAAAATCCTGAGATTACTCTTGAGCTCTTTAAAAATGGCCAAACAAAGCTTCAGTGATGGAACTCAGAGGTCAAAGCAGCCTCCAAGTGGCAACTCTGTGTGTGTGTTTGTGTAGTGTATGTGAATATGTGGGTAGATATATTTGTGTGTGTGTGTGTAGTGTATATGTGAGTATGTGGGTGGAAATGTGTATATGTATGTCATATGTGAATATTTGGATAGAAATATGTATATGTGTGAGGTCATGTGTGTGTGAATGTGTGTTGGAGGCCATAAAGGAAAGGTTGTTTACACAAACTAGGCTAATGTGAAAGTCAACAGTGCCAAGTAATGTTTGCTTTTTGCTAATTGAGACCCGGAGTGGATTAAATTCAACCTTCTGGTACAGCATCTTTGAAGAGCCACTCTTGGTGCCTGGAGCATGGTGGCCTGTTTTCCTCAACTCCATCACCCACTTCCAATTGCCAGTTTGTTGTGCTGATGATGTCTGAGATCAGCTTGAATGGTGCTCCCCTAGTTAACTCTTGACACTCTCTCCAGTCAGGTGGCAGTGGAAAAGAGGAAGGCTGTCAATGAGATGGACTGGCACAGTGACTGCAACAGTGGGCTCCAGCCTGGGGACAATTGTGAGGCTGACACAAGCCCCTGTGCTGCTTCATTCTTGTGTGCCACTATGGGTAGAAACTGAATCAATAGCACTTAACAACACCAGTCAGGTGAAAAGGAGAACCCATACTGATGATGGTCATAGCAACACCTACTTCTCTGATGGCATGGTGGTTCAGCGCCAGGCTGTTCACCACAAGGTCAGCAGTTTGAAACCACCAGGGCCTCCATGGGAAAAAGAGGGACCTTTCTACTCCAACAGAGAGGTGCAGGCTCAGATACTCACAGGGGCAGTTTTCCTTTTTCCAGAAGTACTTTTAACCATGAATCGGCATTAGTAATAAGTCTGAGAGAGTTTGATAGCTACTCAACTCTGCCTGGGACTTCCTAGATGTTGAAAAAAAAAAAAAAGACCTTGTGCTAGTTTTATCTTCTAACATCCAAAGACCCAAAAGGTAGTCAGGAGCAACCTCATCTCATAACCGAGAAATGCGGATACCTGGGAGTGACTTGACCAAGGTCTTAGCAGAGTTGGACTGTGGACATAGTTGTTTTGACCATAGGGGTTTCCTCCTCATCTTATTTTACTTCTGCCTTTCCTCCTTCCTTTTCTTCTCCCTCTCCTCCTCCTACTCTTCCACCTCTCCTCCTATTTGTTGCGTCTTAGGTTGCTGCTCAGAAGACGCCAGTTTCTCGTCATCAACTTAGGACTGTAGGACATTACTTGTGTGGACAATGTTATGACAACTGACCCAGATGGTCAGTTTCCAAATCCAGTGACTCATTCCTTCAAAACTTTCTTTATAATTGTTGGTATGTTCGAGTGGGTTGTTCTAATTACTGTGTCAGTCCAACTCCTGGAGTCGATCAACCTTATCTCACTGAGATTTTGGTAAAGATGATTTATTAAGCAATATTTTAAGATTCAGTAATGACAGAAATGTTTTGTTTTCAAAGAAGTGATTATGTTTTGAATAGAAATATATGGCGATGACATGGGCTAATGCCTGAGTTCTGCTACAGAGTAAATGGGACAGAGGGAGGTCATAGAATTAGGAAAAATAAGACTGATCTTCAATTGCTCAATAATTGTCTTATTATTCATTACCATAGGGTAATTCATTACACTATTTTCTCAATCTTAAAGATGTTCATAAAACAATAAAATAAGCAAAAACTTCTTGTGATTTCCTATTGCAACCACAATAAAATATCATTTTCCAACCAGAGTCTACAAAATTGTATATAATCTGTTACTTCTCTGTTTTGGGGGCCTCTTCAAACTCTTTCTCATCCTTGTTCACTCAATTTATAGTCTACTGGCCTCCTTGCCTTTGACCAGGCCAAGTTCTTCTGTCCCCAGACCTTTCTGCTTACTCCTCTCTCTGTTTGGATTCTCTTTCTCTTACTCTCAGCAGGCCACTCTCTCTGATCTTGAAGTGTGGCCTCAGTGAATCATCCAGATTTAGGTCTTCTCTGATCAGTCAGACTGTGCTGTCCACCATCTAAAACTAGTTGCCGTAAAGTAGATTCTGATTCCCGGCAACCCTGTGTGTCTCAGAGGAAAACTATGCTCTAGAGCGTTCTCAAGAACTGGTTTTTCAGAAGCAGATGGTCAAGCCCCTTTACCAATGTGCCTTTGCATCAGTGGTTCTCAACCTCTTTGGGGTCAAGCCACCCGTTCACAGGGGTCACCTAAAACACATATGTCCAGTGGTTAGGGGTAAACACCGCATGAGAAATGGTATGAAAGCGTCGTGACAAGAGCAAAGTTGAGAACTACTGCTCTAGGTGCACTGGGACAGCTGATTGTTCAGTTAGAAGCCCAGCACTTCATCTTGTGCACCACCCAGGAACTATCCCCCAACTATTCCTCTCCATTGTTTTCTCTTCAGAAGCACTAAAATGGCTTATATTCTCATTACTCCAATCTACCACATTACAGTGGAATTGCCTGGGAGCCAGGGATTGTCTTGTTCATAGCAGTTACACTGTGATAGCAAGGTTTTGTGTCAACTCAACTGGGTTGTGATTCCCAGTGGTTTGACAATTATGGCCTAGTAATACTCCATGGTGTGATTTAACACAAGGCAATCAGATCCATAATAATATATTCACTCAGCAGCCAATTGGTTATAGATAAAAGGTGGAATGCAATCCCCTTACTTAGGTCACAGCTCTGGTGCAATTTAAAGGAATTTCCTTTCAGGTGTTGACAAGTTCTTATAGAACTGGGTGCTATGGAGAATTTTGCTGGTATGGCTTCTCTAGAAAACTCAGCCAAACTCACCTTGGAATTTTGATCCCAGGACTCAGGATACCAAAAGTCTAACCACATTGGGACACTATCTTACCAGATGAACTTCCCTGACCAAAATACCATTAATGCCTCATTTAAGAAGCCTCAACTTGACATTGACAGTGAAGGGTGGGGTGACATCAGAGAGAATAATATGGTATAAAAATCAAGAGGAAAATGGGAAGAGGTCTTTGATAGCATCTCAAGCAATCCACTTAGGGAAGCTGTGTTAAGGGGCAGCATAAACAACACACATTTCGCATTCCATCCCGTTGGGAGGTTAGAAATCCAATGGGCCTCATGGGATCCTCTGTCTGTTGATTCCCAAATCTGAGCTAGAGCTTATTTCTTTTTTTCTTTTTTTTTTTCTTTTGGCGGGCATCACTGCTCTCCGGTGGTGGGAGTAGGAGGCCCAGCCCCACTGCTGGAATTGAACCTCCATCCCAGTGGGCCGCAGTCCCACGCACAACCACTACGCCACCGGGGCTCAGCCCTAGAGCTTATTTCTAAAGCATGGATTTGAGGAGGTTGTGGTCCATAGTATGAACTGTGAGAATCCTCGATAGTGTGACTTAATACATAATACTGAATTAATTTTGAGTCTTGAAAAAAAATTCAGATGTCATTTGAGAGTTTTAGGTTACTTTTAAAAAGGTGTATCCTTAGACTATCTGGGCAAGCCCCGGAGCAGCAATTTACCCTCAGGGATAATGCACCTGAAAGTAGATCACAAGTCCTGGGAAAACCATGGATGATGGAAATGGCTTGCCCTAAGAAATGTGCCTATGAGTGTACCTTAATGATTTACTGAAAATTGTTGTATATTATGAATCTCTCTCTCTCTCACTGCCATCAGGGTTGATGCCAATTCATAGCAATCCTAAAAGACTCTACTGAGGCATAGAAAAACTCATTTTTCTCCCAGCAGGTTACCTAGTTTAAGTTACATGTTGTGAATTTGAGCTCTGGTGACAGTGACTCCTGGTCATGAGTCATACTTCACGTAGACATTCCCAAACCAATCTGTAAACCGCTTTAAACCTAATGCACGTACATATTCCAATCATGGTTCTACTGATCGCATACTTTGTTTCTGAGGTCTATCAGTGATGGGTGTACGAGCCATCAATCATGGTCTTGTGCTGATTGATCTTTGTCTTCTATGGTTTTTAGGAGTCTTATGAATCAGCAGAATAAATTCAGCTTCTTTTCATGTTGAATTTTTTATTAAAAATAATTTTATTAGGGGCTCATACATCGTTTTTCACAATACATAAGTAAACATACTGTGCCAAGCACCTTCACATGTCTGCTGCTGTTATCATTCTCCAAACATCCGCCTTTTCCCTTCAGTCCTTGGTATCGTCTTTTCCATCCTTTCCCCTTTTCCCCTGCTCTCCCTTCCCCATTGACCCTCAATACTTTATAAATTATTATTGTTCTGTCATCTCTTACACTGCCAGACCTCTCCCCCAATCCACTCCTTTGATGCCCATCCTTCAAATAGGAGCTTGTGTATATATCCTTGTCATTGGTCCCATCTCTCTACCCCATCTTCTCTCCACCCTTCTAGCAGCTCCAATCTTAACACTGGCCCAAAGGGGCTCACCCATCTTGGTTTCCCCATATCTCCAGTTCCCCTCTCTACTAGTGTACCTTCTCCAGTCCATCTGGATTTGTAAGACAGAGTTGGGACGATGATGGTTGGGAAGAGGAAGGCTTCAGGAACTGGAGGAAACTTGTATGCATCATCGCTACCTCGCTGCACCTTGACTGTTCTGTCTCCTCCCCATGGCTTCCCTGTAAAGGGGTGGCCATAAATTCAGTTTTTATATGGTGTTCATGCTGATGGTTTTGCTCATCAGGGTGACAGCATTTTTGCATTCTTTTCCTACTTAAGGCATTAAGTCATTGGACTCCTAACTGCAAGACTGGTGGTTAAAACCCACCAAGCCCGCCATGGGAGAAAGATGAGACTATCCGCTCCTATAAAGACGTATACTCTGGGAAGCTCCAGGTCATGTCATCATGAGTTGGAATTAACTTGATAGCAATTGGACATTCCCTTACAGAAGGCTCATGGGGAGGAGAGTGACCTGTCAGGTGCAGTGTAGCACCCAAGAAACATACAGCTTTCCTCCAGTTCTTTAAGGCTTCCTCTCCCCCATTATCATGACTACTTGTATCTAACAAATCTGGTTAGATCAGAGCATGTACATGGGTAACGGTAAGAACTGTAAACACAGGACAGAAAAACCTCAGAATTAATATTGAGAGTAGCCATACCAGGAGGGTAAGGGTAAAGTGGGGGGAGGAAGGGGGAACTGATCACAATGATCTTCCTATAACTCTCTCCCAGGGGGGATGAGCAACAAGAAAGTGGGTAAAGGGAGACATCAGTCAGTGTAAGACATAAAAAAGTAATAATAATTTATAAATTATCAAGGGTTCATGAGGGAGGGATGGAGGGAGGGAGGGAGAAAGGGAGGGAGGATGGTAGGAGGGGAAAAAACAAGGAGCTGGTACCAAGGGCTCAAGTAGAAAGAAAAGTTTTGAGAATGATGATGGCCATAAATATAAAAATGTGCTTTGCATAATGGATGGATTATGATGAGTTGTATGAGCCCCCAATAAAATGATTTATCAAAAAATAAAATAATATTTTTCTAAGTTCAGTGTAATTATTGATAGGTATGAATTTATTGATGTAATTCTGTTGTGCTTTTTATTGTGACATTGATTGATTTATTCTGTGTATTTTTCTGTGACAAATTTATTTATTTTAATTTTAATTAATTTATTTGGGAATTAATATATATATGCTATCATTCCATAGTTCAATCACATCAAGCAGTATTGTACAATTGCTACCACAATCAGTGTCCAAATACCCTTTTCCTACCTGGACTAGACATAGAAACCCTTTTACCACCACCCCTATGCACCCCCCCTCCACCGCAGCCCCCCAGGGATGTTACTTTGAGTACTAAGGTGTACTTGACCAAAGTCATGGTAGGTGCAACTGCCTCATATGCATGTGAAAGTTGGACATTCAGTCAAGAGGACAAAAGAAGACTCCATGCATTTGAATTGTGGTGCTTGAGAAGAATATTGAATGTGCCATGGACTGCTAAAAAGACAAACTGTTCTTTGTTGGAAGAATTAAGGCCTGGGTGCTCCTTAGAGGTAAGGATGCTAAGACTTAATCTTATGTACGTACTTTGGACATATTTTCAGGAGAGACCAGTCCCAAGAGAAGGATAGCATACTTGGTAACATGTGGGGACGGGGATGGGGGGGGGGGGCAGGCAGGAGGGGGGCTGCCAGCATAAAGGAGGCCTGTTGACCCAGTGGCTGGATCACTGGCTCAAGTACAGGAGCAATTGTGAGGATTGTGTGGGACCATGGAGTGTTTCCTTTTGTCTTGCACAGGGTCACGGTGGGTCAGAAGCTGGCTGACAATCCCTGAGAAGAACAACATTCTGCCTATCACAGGAGTCATTGAATTTTTTTAAGAGAAAAATTAAATAGCTTAAGCCTGTTTAAGTAAGCATTCCTTCCCCTCTGGCTCCCTTGCTCTCTAGGTTCTATGACTGAGAAGCCTGCAGGGACACTGCTGGGAAAGCCATTAGAAGCCAGCAGCTGCACATCAAGCCAAATGGTCCTGTGGCCCCAGCTCCAAACGAAGCTGGGAGGAAAGGAACGTGCCCACTGCCACGAATGGTGGAGCTCAGCTGTGTCCCATTTCTGGGGAGAATTTATGAGGAAAGCACATGCCAGGGGGCATGGAGAGTGTCTCTCCCAGAAGCAGATGCTGCTGATCCCCACACAGAAGCCCCCTCACCCTTCAGCTCTCCCAAGGACACCCGCCAGATGGCCGCAGCTGAATCTACAGCTGAATCCCTGTCTGCTCTTGGCACCACAGCCTCTCTGTGGAGCTGGTTATGGACCTGAGGTGGTATGGCAGGGCATCAAATACACATGAACAATTTTGAAAGAGGCTTCCGTTGGGCCAAGAGCCATGCTAAGTGTTTAGCAGGCATGAAGTCAATCTTTCCAGTATCCTTAAGAGGGTAGTGTGTCATTGAGGTCCATTTTATACAAAGGGAAACTAAGGCTGGGGAGGGACGCCATGCTTTGTTGATGCTCATAGAGCCAATAGCTGGCAGAGTTGCAGTCAGAGGTTGAGCTGGAATCTGTGATATTGGGCAATATATGATACACTTGTAATATCTGATATCCAGAGCAAATAAGCCCTTTTATTAGGGCTCCATGGCAGACGGTCTGACGTTGACACTGGGTCAGATGTGTCCCAGTTTGAGTAGTGGCTTCCATTCAACCACGCTTATTTACAGGTCAGTGGCCCAAAAATGTCGTCTCCTGGGGAATAGCATGCGAAGCTTGAAAATGGAAACTGTCATCGTCCTAGAGCTCAGAGAAGCCTGGGAAGGGTAACAGCGGACCCAGGAACGGGTGGGTGGGGTGGGAATAGGAGAACGTGAGGTCAGTTTCTGAAGACTGAGTCCCCAGTGCAGAGTGCCATCGAGTGGGCTGTTCCTTTGCTGTCCCAGTGCATGAGGTCCTCGACAAGTAAACAGACCATAATACTCTCTAAGTGCAATGGATACAACCTTACTCACCGAGAAGAAATGGAACAAGATCAGATTCTGCTGTCGGTTCAAGGCACCCATCACAGCCAAAGCAGGCAGGAGACATGAGCCACATCCCACCTTCTCTCCCACTCAGCAATTGAAGGACACCCCGTTCCCTCTACCGCAAGAGCAGAAATAGAAGTGAGTATGACTCGATTCCATTTGGTGGCCACACATGTACAAGATCATGACACTATGTCCAGCACTATTCTGGTCAACAGAGGCAAAAGGCAACATTACGAGAATGGAAGCATCAATTCCCAGACCCCTATCAGAGGATGTTCGGTGTCCAGGGCCTTGGTTTTGGCCTCCTGGATGGGGCACACAGAGGTTGTCCAGCCTCTTAATACCTTCATGTTGCAAAAGGGCCATCCATGCTCACATTCGGCCGTGTGATCCTGAAACTATATTGCACCAGGAACTTCATAAAGCTTCGGATGGAGGGTACCCCATTGCATTCTCAGCTTTCTAAGAAAAGTGCTGCTGTACCCCCATGTGCCAGCAAGCAGTCTGTTCCAGAAATCCTGCTTTATAAAGGGAAACTCTGGGGTTTAAACCCCGGCATTCTGCCATGCTGTATGATTTATTCCGTGTCCTGTTTTCCACTTTCAAGAGTCACAGGGAGTCTTTTAATCAGTTCTGTAGGTTTGTTAGGTAAACTTACCAAGGAGGGATTGTATCAAGTAGTAGTGTACAATTGTACAGTCTTGTCTCAAAAGAAGCTAGGACAATAACTTTTATATCTTAACCTAGCAAATTGTAGGATAACTAATCCATGACAACGGAGTCCTACTATGAAGCGTTGATCTGTTAACTATAAGGTGAGTAGTTTGAAGCTACCAGTTGCTTTATAGGAGAAAGACAAGGCTGCATGTTCAATAATGATTTATAGTCCTAGAAACCCAAAGAGAAAGTTATATTTCATCCTTTAGAGTTTTTATGAGTTAGAATCAACTCAAAGGCAACGGGTGGGTTAGGACTTGCCAAAAAAAATTGCAAAGGAAGTATAGGTGAAGAATATGTCTTTATTTCTTCTGATTTCAATGCCATGTCTACTTTCAAGCTTAAATATAAAAATAAATAAAAGATTGTTTTTTATTAAAAAAAACAATAAATCTTTAAGGATATCCCATAAGGTTCATTTTTGCACAGCATGTGTTCTTTCATTCTCCCATATGTTTGGGTATTTACAGCCATGTTTTTCTTCCTAATTCAAATATGACAGTTGAGGGAAATAATTGACAATACCTCTATTTGACCCAGTTCCTCATCTGTAAAAGAAAAAAAAAGATAGAATAGCTGTGCATAAGATACTCTTTTGGCTTACTAATTATGGTAGCACACAAGAAATTGAGGGATCGAGTCACTTGGACAACATGTGACAAGATTTTCATTGTAAGATTTCTCGAAGCTCTTGATATGTACTATAAACACGTTTCTTCTTCTTTTTTGATTAGGGACTTTCTTCTGCAAGATCAGCCTAAGGGACTAGCGGCCCCAAGACCACACCAGAGTGAGTCAATTATTTTCAATTTGTGTTTCAGTAGAAAGCAAATGTTCAACACAAACAGAAGATGGTAGGCTCCCAAAAGGCCGAGCAAGAAAACGAAGCAAATTTACTCAATCTTACCCAGCAGCCCCCTTACTTAATGTTAACGTCCTAGTTCTAGGGTCTATTTTGGGCTATCTTCCCCATTTTGTTGCTTCAATAATAACACATGTAACCTATTGAGCCCTTGTTAGGCGTTAGGGCATGTCAGAACCGTTGCAGCTGTCCTTCATTTCGGCTGACTAATGAGGCCTCCTGCTCCTGTAAGGGTTGTCAGTCTCAGAAACGCAAGGAGGCTGTTCGGCGTTCTCCTACTGGGACTGCTATGCATCGGAGTGGACTCCATGATGGTGAGTTGAGTCATGGCTCTGAAAACGCAAATATATACATATGACATATCACTATTTTCCAGGTGCTAAAACGGAGGCTTGTGAACCTTGAGTTAGGTTTTGAATCTGGGTATTAAGAAGTTCAGTGATCTCAGAGCTGCTCTGCTCCTCTTCAAAAGTCATACAGTCATTGCCGCAAAAATCATGAACTCTCAACTTACACTTAGTATTCACAGGAAGAGCGAGCACGCCTCAGTTCCAGTTCGCCCGGACCCCTGTGCTTTATCTACTTCCCACCTTCTCTCACAATGACCCTTTGAATTGCATACTGACAGTGATGAATTTATTATTGACCCTAGGGCCTGACTTATGATACTGCTTTTCTAGCTCCAAGTCTGACTTTCTGATCTTCAATTCAAAATCGTCTTCTTGCTTTAAGGCAGCTTTTGACTTTGGGGTCCATACCTCCATTAGATCCCCCTGAGTATAAGAATGTTGTTTCCTCTCAGTGTTAGCTCTCCCCTGAGGTGGCAATGCTCAGGTTCAGCTTGGCTTATGTGATAGTTAGGGTTTATTGTGCCAACCTGGTGAATGCGCACAGGTGGGATGAATTGAAGGGCTGAGCGATAACCTGTTCGGTGAGCTTCACTTTTCTTGTCTCTTTCTCTCTCGTGGTCAGACCAGTGCTCACTCCCTTAGCTAGTTATCTGCCTCTGTTGGCAACGGTCACTTCCTGCGCGACATCCCTGAAGGCACATGGACTTACCCTGATACAGCCCTGGGTGCTAGAGAAGCGCTAGTGCTGAGAAGCTTATACAGCTGCTGGATTCCAAGACTCTCAACCCACTCTCCGGTGATCCTCCTGCATTCAACATCATTGTGTGTGTTTGGTGAGTTTGAGGAGGATTTTGTAGATTGGTGTCAGACATATGAGCTTGGACTGGACAGGGTTGCAATACTTCCTGAATGTACACTTACTCTTTATAAAAATTTCTGAATTTTTTGGATTTGTTTCCCTAGTCTACCCAGAATAACACTTTATTCAAAGTGGCCATGAAGTTACTACTGGGTTTTATGTAAAGAGTGTCATGGCATGAAGGTACATCACAATGAAGATAAGGTTGGTAGCTGGGTCTAAGGGAGCCGACAAGTGTTTACTGAGAACCTATTATAGATTGAGAACTGCACTGTGGTGCATTGGTGAGTGTGGGCATGACATATAGCACTATTATGAAACTCATGTAGGCTAAGAGAGCCTGGTGGAGTCATGGTGGATGTGTTGGGCTGAAACCCACATGATCAGCAATTTGAAATCACAAGCTATTCCTCAGGAAGAACTGGAGGCATTCTACTCTCTTAAAGAGATTCAGTTTCAGAAACCCACCAGGGTCGTTCTAGTCTGTCCGACAGGGTTGCTGCGAGTCAGAATGGACTCTGTGGCAGTGAAATAATAATGTAGTGGATTTAGAAGAACAAATCAAAATGAGTTGTCTGCAGTCAAGGGGCAGGAATCTCTGAGCATGCAAGCCACTGGAATCTGACCTTCTGTGGAGAACTACTCCTTACCTGCGAGAGCAATTCCTTGGTTGAGATCCTGAGACTGAATAAGGCACAGGTGGGCAAGGAAGCATATGTAATGAGAAAAGGAACCTGCTCAGTAGAGAGCTGGAGTAGAGAGAACAGGGAAAAGAGTGCATTGCAAGAGCTCTGGAGTGCCCCTGAAGGTGTCAGGTAGGAAGCTGAAATGAACTGGTTTGCATTTTAGAAAGCTTTGCTGTGGTTGAAAACTGAAGGGAGAACCAGAGGCAGCCAGGGTCAACTGCGTTTCTCCTAGAATCATTTCTGATCTCCTGCTTGAAGATTTTATGCTTAGCCAACATAAATTATAGTCATTGTTGGCTTGTGTCAGGGCTTGGAGGGTCCCCCAAACTCAAACGAGTCTTCAGGAGTGATTTTGTGACAGTGGAGAATATACACAAGACAGACAGAAAGCAGAACACAAGGGCTGCTAATCCCATGTCAGGACTGAGCGGGTGACTGTATTTCCCAATGGGGATATATAGTGAGGTTTACATTGAGCATATGCATCATACAGCTTGCATGTTACACAGTCAATGGGTAATATCATAAGCAAGTAGCAAAATAAACCAGCACTGAAGTGAGTCGTCATCTTGACCTAGTGCTAGTTGACCCCAGAAGCCCCTCAGCTCTCCTCAGAGGTTTGCTACATTTTGCAGTGGTTTCACCTAGAGAATCTGATTCCTATTATCTACAGATAACCTCCAGGCATAGTGAATAGCCAGACACAGAAAGCATTCATTCTTATATGGCAGCTCCTTTATGACTGTTCCTTTATGGGGGGTGATTGGAGAAACTGTGTTCAGCCATGAGAATGTTTATTACGATGTATTAATGTCTCATAACCTTGAGGGTCTTCACTCACCAGAGTTGACTTTCCAGACCTCTAATTGTAAAGATAGAAGATTTTGCTGCATTACATTCCCATCAAGTGTCTCAGCTTACTATAATCCCCCCTTTTGTACTATGTATTAAATTTGAAAGGCTACATAAGTGATGTGGCTTTTTCTCTACACTCTAAGACTTTCTGCAGAAACAGCAAGCAGTTAGAAGGACCAAACTGGTGACATTAAGTAAAACAGCCAATCCAGAGCCAGGGCTATACGATAGACTCGGAACCTAGGCATGTGGGGCCAGACCTTAAACCACCTGCCAATTGTCTGTTCACATCTGTGTGAGGGGATATTTTCAACTCATCCTTTAAAGAGTTGGTGATCTCTCTTTTTAGCTGATTGATATCTAAGGAGATGTTTCCCTTAAATCCCTGCAAATAGTTTCTAATTAAGTATGGTTTCATTATATGGAAAAGAGCCTACACAGAATTCATACTGTTCCAATCATATGTCAGCACCAATTGCTGCTGCAAAGTACATTTCAGTCACCTTTCAGTGTGACAAGCTGCCGCATGCTAGAATGTGAACAGTCCGTGGTAGTTCAGCTTCTTCTCTTCCAGTTCATCGTCTGCCTTTACCCGAGGAACCTAGAGTAGATGGGTGTCCATATACAACTTTAAGTTTTGATAGAGTCCTAGAGTGTTTCTCTGCCAGTGGTACGTACCTGTGGTAAAGTCACAAGCCCCAGAAGGGTGGCAATTGCCATTCTCAAGAGTCAGTGACCTTGATGTTTTCTGATGATCCCTGCAATGGTAGATGGGTCTTTTTGATGTCCCTGATAATGTCTGCTGAGGTCTCTGGGTCCTCTCTCCATACCCCATGTCCCATCCTCAGCTGTTCTTTCCTGAGCTATTTTCACTGCAAAGGTACATCTATAATCTCCTTCCCCTGCCTAAACATAGAAGCAATTGCCCCTCTCAATAATGACTTAGCAAACTCGGGTCGCCAGTGCAATTTTTGTCCCTCCACTGGTTCTTCTCATGGTCAGTTTTCTCTATAAAGATAGAAAAATAGAAAAATATCTCTCACTCCAGATATTTTTAAATTTTGGGGTAGTGGGGAAAATTGGAGGTTAACAAAGCTGAATGAAATTTATCACATATAATCTCCCCCTTCTGTTTTAGTGATTGAGATTTTAGACTGCCATGAGTAACTGCCAAATGTTTGTTTGATGCTAAATCTGTTAAACCAATTTGACAGGCTATATTCTTATGCAAATTTTGGTGAATCTCTCTTGGAGAACAGAGGAAAATTAACAGAGCTAGTACAAAAAACTGACTCAGAATAGTGAAGTTGAGGCTTTTTGACACACATGGGAGAAATTCATAAGCTGAAAAAATTGTGTCCATATTTTGGCTTTTTCTGAATTAATTCATATAACTGATCTCTTTGCACTAAGTTTATAAGATTAAGGGTGGCTACAAGCTCAATGAAACCAAATTGCTCTTTAGTCTCCATGCAACGTAGGACTTTCCCACTTTGCCATACTTTTTCTTGGTTAAGTTCTTCATAATTTTGAACAATAACTTCAGTAACAATGTGAACACCTTGAGAATTTAGGTTAGATTTTTCTAATAACAGTCTTACTGCTCCCTCTGATAGAAGGACCACAGACACAATTCTTAAAGTACTCTGCAGATCTCCCTGGGCTTCTTCTTTTGGGCTGGTTAGACCTACTACTCCATCCCTTCTGGAAGCAAGATTTAAATGATAACATTGAGTGATAAGATCCACTACAGAGAACAGCACTGAAGATACAGCCCTAGAAGAGTGGCAGGTCTTCCTACATGGGAGTAAACTAAGAGGGAGAGAGAATGAGAGGAAGGGAGGGAGGGAGGGAGGGGGAGAGAGAAAGAAAGAGAGAGAGAGAGAGAGAGAGAGAAACAGCATCCTCGCACACCTTGCTCACCTTGCTTTGAGGACAACATTCCTGCTCAGAGCAGCCATACACAGAAAGGATTGTAGAGCCAGCTTACCATGACATATGACATCTTCTGGATGATCCACAGCATTACAGGGGGCAGCACCAGAGACATAGGGTGGGAAAATTGTGCCTAGTCTGACACCCCACCCTAACCCCCCCCCCCCACACACACACACCAGGGTGTAATATGAAGGGAGCGCAAGAGAGCAGCAAGGGGAGCAAAGCAACAAAGTCCCCAGGAAATTCTGAAAATAGATTTTGAAATTGGGGGACAGGGGTTGGCATCAGACATAATTGGGAAACATTCATAAGGGTCAGCAGACAGATTGGAACTATTCATCGACTATTTTTGTCTTGTTTATTTTTTATGGCCATCTATTTAAGATTTGCAGGATAAACAATCCCCAGAAGAAAAGAATGAGACTGACAGTCCTCCTCCCTAGGGGGACACTGGAAAGGTGGCAGTGGGGGAAATAAAGTGGGGAGTCAACAAATGCAGAGTCTAGCAGGGGTCCTCAAACTACTGTCATCGGGCCACATGTGGCCCGCTGAGCACATTTATCCAACCTGTCAGGTGCTTTGGCCACCGCTGTTATCCTACTTAGCAGCCAACTCATCCAGGTCTACAATGAATTTGTTCATAGTTTGTTGTTTGTTTGTTTTTTAACTGTAGTCTGACCATCCATCAGTCTGAGAAACAGTGAATAGGCCGCCAGTTTAAAAAGTTTGAGGGCCCCTAGTAGAGAATGAGTGACCTAAAATCTATGGCAAGGAGGGCAAAGAATGCCTGGTGGGGTTCAATCAAATGAATTGTTGACTAGAGGAAATACAGAGGACCAAACATGATAGTGGGACAAAAGGAAAGTAAAAAGAAATAGAGGAAAGAATTAGGAGGCAAAAGATATTTATAGTGGTATGAACATTGGCATGCATATATGTAAATATATTATGATAGGGATATAGGTCTCTGTGTATATATTTAAAGCTTAGCATTAAGGTAACAGACAGACATTGCACCCTAATTCAAGTCCTCCCTCAACACAGGAACACTTTCTTCTAATAACCTGGCATTCTGTGATGCTCATCTTCCCGACATGATTACTGATGACAAAGTGAATGTACAAGGGAATGTGGTGAAGAAAACTGGGGGAGGTTGGCCATTAAAAGAGATAGCATCTTGGGCCTTAAAGACTTGAGGATAAACTAGCAGCCATCCAGTTGAGAAGCAATAAACCCCACATGGAAGAAGCACACCAACCTGTGTAATCATGAGGTGCCAATGGTATCAGTTGTCAGACATCAAAAGATCCCCACCAATAATCATTCTGAAGTGAACAAAGGGAGTCAGAATGGAGACCCAAAGTCCATCTGTAGACAATCAAACATGTCCTCGCAGAAGAGTTACAATAAAAGGACAAGTCAGCCAGGGTACCATATAGGACAGAAGAAACTGACAACATCCCTCTAAGTCTTTAACACTTCTTCTCTCCCCCCACCCCCACCCACTATCATGACCCCAGTTCTACCTTACAAATATGGCTGAACCAGAGCGTGTATGCTGGTTCAGATATAAGCTCTTGACATACAAAATCCAGGACAGATAAACCCCTGAGGACCAACAATAAGAGTAGCAATACTTGAAGGTAGAAGGAAGGTTGGGGAGAGAAGATGGTGAAAGGAAACTGATTACAGTTATTGACACCCAACCTCCCCATCCAGGAGAACAAACAATACAATGTGGTTGAAGGAAGATAGCAGATTATATAAAATATGAAAATAAAATAATTTATAAATGATCAAGGGTTGAAGTGAGTGGAAGGGCAGGGGAGTGTGGTAGTTACATAAGTTCGTGTCAGTTTGGAAGGTGAGACAATTAAGAGTGAAAGAGTGGTGTCTAGTCTGTCAATTGGGTCACAGTCAATGAGGCTTCTGTGTGGACTTGGCTTTTTCCTGAGGATTCTGGGAACTCGTATTCTTCCTTGAAAGTGGGAGACACTCTCTAGATTCACTCCTTTTGAGAAATCCCCAAGGAGAAACCATGTGGACCTACCCTGATGGAGCCAGAATCATGGACCTAGAAAAGCCACATGGAGACCCCCTGCCAGTGTGGAGATGCTTACACCACCACTGGATCTACAAGATTTATCACCCATTGGCCAGGGATCTTCCTGAATTCAGATCTTTGCATGTGTTTCACAAGTCTGAAGAGGACTTTAGAGGGACAAATGGGCTAATATCAGACTTAGAACTTGATAGATCCTGAGCTGGGATGCTTCTCCTATCTTTTTGTTAAGCATCATCTAAGGTCTTTTCCCCTCTGGGTTACCAGGTGGTGCACTCACCTAAGGGTGTAGAGGCTTTGAGAATGAGGTTTTGTTTGGGATGGAAACTTGCTCTTATAGTTTCTTCTAAAAATTTCCTCATATTCATTAAGACATAGTTAGACTTTTTAATAATTCTGGATATCTTACACAAGACTTTGGACTGCACTGATTATCCTTTATTTTCTTCTGCCTGTATATGTAGAGGTTCCAACATCATCTTAACTTCTGCCCATAGAGACTAATTCCCCATATGGATAGTCTCCCCACTTCTGGAAGATTTTCTAAATTTATACTGGCCATTTTCTAGGTTCCACAATCTAAAATTCCTTCCTCAGGAAACCATGGATTGTACTTTCTCACTACTTGTAGAAATTCTTTCATTATTCTTCATGCTATTGCTACACCCTGATGTTTTAACTTATGGTCAGCAAAAATACAGTAATTTTCAGGGTCAAATTCACTTTTACTTTGTCCCATAACTCTGTTATGTATTTCTTCATAGTCCCCAGTTCTCACCTTGGCAGGTTGCAAAGCCATCGGACCAAGATTTTGGTTCTCCTATTGACAATGTTCTTTGCGTTAAGTTCCTGTTTGCTGTGCCAGTTGTCTGGGTAATGGGGTCTCCAACCATCACATAGGCCCTCGAGAGAGGCTTTGTGATTGTGCAAAATAATAAATACAGATGGAACAAGACAAGGACTCCTCATGACCTGTCAGGACTGAGAAAGAGAATGTGTTTTCCAATGGGTATGTATAATGGAGATTATAGATCTTTCAAAAGACGTATATGTCATACAGCTAACATATTACACAGTCCCTCACTTTCCTCAGAGTTTTGCTACATTTCATGGTGGGTTCAACTATAGATTCTGATTCCTATTATCTACTGATAACCTCCAGGTAGAGTGACTCATCAGAGATGGGAATGGTTCATCTTATAAGGTAGCTCCTTCATGATTGCTCCTTTGTGGGTGGGAGTAGTTATTGGAGGAACTGTGTTCAGTCATAAGAATGTGTATTCAGATCTGTTTACCTCTCATAACTGTGAGATTCTTTCCCCCCTTGGAGTCAGATTTACGGACCTGTCATTATGAGTATGAGGGATTTAACTGCATGATATTGTCATCCAGTTCCTCGGTGCACCAAAGGCTTGCATGTATTTGAAGTCAACATTGTTTTACTGACTTTTCCTCCTACGGCTTTAGAAACCTCCCTTAGATGAAACTGGGCTGCTCATATCATCCAACTGCTGCCACAAGCAGAGCACACTTCATTGATTGTGATTTTGAAAGAAACAGTCCGACCAACAATGTTTTTAAAAAGTCAAACGTGTGTTAGTAGATGTGTGTATGTGTGTATATGCTCATCTTAGCTGTGACTTAGGGACACCCTTGGTGAGTTTGAGGAAGGAAGGCTAGTAAACACATACTTTGTCATGTCATACCATGTCATCTAAGTGTTCACCAGATAAACATTTGTTAAACTTACTCATAGAAGCCCTGGTGGCATAATAGGTTATACAATGGACTCCTAACCACAAGGTCAACCCTTCAAAATCTCCAGTTACTCCAGGGGAGACACACCAGTCTTTCTAATCCTGTAAATTGTTACAGACCCCAGCAACCCACAAGTGCAGTCGTACCCTGCCCTACTGGTTCCCTGTGAGTCAGAATTGACTTCAGGGGAAGAAGTAGCATGTTTATTGATCATCTACTAGGTTCATGACACTTTTCACCTCTGGGACATAATAGGATGCTAAATATTAGTCTCTATGTTCTTCTCTTTCTCTCCTAAATGATCTCTAATGGAATAAAGTTTAAATCACCTTGTAATACACATGGGTGTGACTTTCAACATTAGCCCCATAACTGTGCATTTGTCTGAATTCCATTTCTGAGGTTGAAGTCCTTCAACTGTAATCAAAGAAGAGTAACACTTAAAGATCATAAGAATAGTATTTAAAACTCATAAAAGCCCATCTATTTCACCTAACACACTCTTTGGAACATTTTCAAGATGCTCAAATTTAGACTCACCATAATTGTGTGAGGTATCCACCGTCATGTTTGGGCACTATTTTAATGATCTCACCAAAGCATTGTACATTTTTGTGTACTTTATTCTGCAAAATCCTCTTGTACCCCAGGGGGGAAATTCAAATTATCATTCCAAACTATCATGTATGTTTCTTCGAAGAAATTCAATTTTCTTTTCTTTTTTTTAATGATGAAAATGATTGGTTGTTGTTTGGTGCCCTCAGGTTGACTCCACCTCATAATGACCCCCAGGACAGCAGAATGAAACCCTACTCAGGCCTATGCCATCCTCTCAATTGTTCTTATCTGTTAGCCCCTCCTCTCAGCCACTGTGTCAACCCATCTACTCTACCAAGCATGACGTTCTTCTCCAAGGTCTGGTCTCTCCTGACAACATGCCCTAAGTATCTGAGAAGTCTCATCCTCCTTGCTTCTAAGGAGCATTCTGGCTGTATTTCTCCTAAGACAGATACATTTGTTCTTTTGGAAGTGTTTGGTATTTTCAGTATTCTTCTCCTGTTCCTTAATTTAAATGCATTGGATCTTCTTTGTCCTTACTTCACATGTGACCAAACTTCACATGCATATGAGCCGATAGGAAAACATATGTATACACACATATGAATATAGAAATGTGTATGTAGGTGAGCCACATGTCTGGGTATTCTATACACATAGTCCTATGGGGTCAGGGAACTCTTTTCAGATTTGTAGCAGCTTACGCTGAATGTATTATCAAAGTATTGAATTAATTTCTGAAGCCCCAAAATGGTGGTGTTGCTGGCAATTTAGTCTCCACTTTATTCACCATATCTGCCCGAGGCTGCAGAGAAACAGCATTGTTCATTGGTAATTTTCCACTCCTTCCTGCTGCTAACAAATTGGGTACTTTCTTTAAAGTAGAAAACGTGCTGTCTGGCATTGCTCACTTCAATCGGCAGTGGGTTCCACGTGATCAAAGCCATCGCTGAGGGCCAGACAGCTCCCATGCCTTTGACACAGACTCTGTGGTCTCTAATTTATGGACTAATATCTGCTGAAGTTTTTTTTTGTTTTGTTTTTGTTTTTGGGGGGCATCACTGCTCTCCGATGGTGGGAGTAGGAGGCCCAGCCCCACTGCTGGAATTGAACCTCCGTCCCAGTGGGCCGCAGTCCCGCGCACAACCACTACGCCACCGGGGGCTCAGCCCTTGTTGGTTTTTTTTTTTTTTTTCTGCTGAAGTTTTAAGACACTTTTTTTTTTAATTAGGATAGGATCTGTAAATAGTGCATTAAGCCCAAATATAAGTCGATCTTCTGTTTTCCTAACTGGGGACAAGTAATAATTGTAAGGTGGACTGTTTTTCCATTCAGAGGAAACATCAAAGTCTTGCCATCTAGGTTTGAAATCCAGATGCTGTGTTGTTTAGCAGTTTTCTTGGGTCCATTCTGACTAAGGATGACTCCGGATAGTCTAGAGGTGCTTCATACAGTTTTCAAGGGTGTGACCTTTCAGAAGTTGATTGACAGACCGGTCTTCCAAAGTGTGACTGGGAGACTTTGAACAATCAACCTTTCTTCTTCTAGTAAAGCACTTCACTATTTGAGTCATCCAAGGACTCCTTAACATCTCATTTTTATTTCAATCTCAGTTGTCTGAGTGACAGATGTCGATCTCTGAATGAAGATGTTCTTCATTCCAGTTAACCATTCCTGCAGTAGACTCTTCTATCTTCTACTCTTTTCCATTCATCCTGTAAGCACATATTTCTGACCTCCACCTTGTAACCACTTACTCTATTTCTTTTGTAAAGTGATGTCTAAAAGGCTTGTTTACAACAGTATAGAAACTTCCAATTGTGAGGTCAGTGCCCCAGGAATAATTGCTGAATTTGTGTTAGATGCCCTTACTTTCTTCTGATTTTGAACTGATTCTGCCAGTGACCTCTTTAAGCAATCCAAACTAGTATTGATTGAGGTCCTTCCAGGCTAATGTGCAATGCTTTGTTCAAGCTACAGTAATTGAGAAAGTGCTCTTTAAGGCAAGATGTTGTAATAAGGCACAAATATAAGTCCTTTCCATTGACAAGGTGAACTTATTCTGCATGTAAACATTCATGACCCTTGGTACAAATGCCACTTCTGCACCTTTGACAAACACTCTTTAAATTACAGCCTGGCATTCTTTTGGGCTAAGACCAGGCTTCAGGTTTCCTAACATTGCTCAGCAGATAATTCTTTTTGCAAGCCATTCTGAGAATTGTTGCATTCTGTGTGCATGTATACTTAGCATTGGCTTCTTAGCCATTGGGTAAATGCATTTGACTTTCATTCAATGGTCACTAATAACCGACCAGTCATGTCTGTTCTATACATTATATAGATGCAGAATTTGAAGGTTAGAGAAATTACTGAGCAGCAAATGGAGTCTTAGTAGGGCTATGATTTTGATGTTGGTCTGTTCATCACAGGGTCGGCAGCATAAACCCACCAGCTGCACTTCAGGAGAAAGATAAGATTGTCTGCTTCCTAAAGACTTAGAGTCACTATAAGTCAGAATACACCCAATAACAATTGGGGGGGGGTCATTTATTTTACTTTTTCTGATTGAGTGGCAGAGTGGAGCTTAAAACATTAGTCTGTGCAATTTTAAACATTGCTGCCTGTATGGGAACACAATGCTTATAGGCAGTCTTAGAATACATCGACAAAACAGATCAAAAGAAAACAAAGAGAATCAGTTCCTGTCGTGTTGATTCCAATTCATGATGACCTCTTGTTTGAGAGGAAAATGATTCCTAGGCTGGAATTTTCTGGGCTGAGATCTTTATGAAAGTAATAGATCATCCTCCCTTATGTGCTGCCACTGCATGGGTTCAAACTTTTTTAGGTTAGTAGGCAAGTACAAATAACCATGCCTCCCAGAGTCTTTCAAATATGTATATGCATGTATATATGGATATGTTCAAATACATGAAAGCTATTTAAACCTTTTTACATGGAGAAAGTGCTGGTGGTATTTATGAATGGTTAATTTCATTATTTTCTATTCCACGTGTTTCAGAATTCAGAAAAGGATTAACCCACAATTTCTTTCCTAGGTTTATAACTACAAAGACTAAAAACTGTATTCACTCCTAAAATTGTGTAAACGGTTTATACCAATTTTATTTGAAACCAAAAAAACTATTTGAATAATAGCATATAGCCAATAACAGTAAGATGATTTAACATGTCATGGAGCAACGAAGAGTTTTTTAGAAATAAAAAGGAAAGAGCTATCGATCCTTGTGAGAACACAGATGATTCTTAAAACCATCACATTGAGCAAAAGAAGCCAGGCATACATAGGTATGTAATGAATGATTCCATGTCAATGAGAATTTTTACTGGTCCTCTTTCTCATTTGGAACAGAAAAAGAACACAGTTAGCAAATTAATAGCCACAATGATCTTATTGATCTACTCTAGATGACACACCACATAACAGTCATTTTGGTTGTGATTTCTACATACATGTACATAGTGTATCACTAAGTAGGGATCAGACTATTCAATCAAGGAAAGATATGATAGAGACAACCTTCCTCTTTTTCCGAATGAACAAAAATGTCCACAATAAACCCACTGCCTCATCTCCCCTTAAAAAAAAACACTTCCTTTTCAGTACATTATCTTGACTGGGTCAGGTGATATATCACGGGCTTCCATTTAGCCTGACCCATGATGATAGCTCTTACTGCAAAAACTGAGAGGATAACGGGCTTATTGTGACACATGACAAAATTGTCACCACACTGTATATTCGAAGATTGAGAAAATGATGGAGTAGACCTAAAAATCAAAGAAGCCACTCCGGATTTTTGACAAGAACCCAATCATTACCTAACCCTAAAAAACATCCTTACTTTTAAAAAACATGTACCTTTAATGATCTTTTGCTGTAAATTGCTTGAAACATCTGGATAGTGCTAAGGTCTTCTGATTGAATTATTATTATAATGTATAGTTGCCATCCTGATATGTCATCTTTGAGTTTTTGTCCTTAAGTCCAATGACAACACATACAATACCAAAAATTAAAAAGAAACAAGCAAACTCACTGCCTTTGCGTGGATTCTCACTCATAGACACCATATAGGATAGAGTTGAACTGCCCCTCTAGGTTTTAATGGCTAACATCTTTATTGTAGCAGAAAACTTTCTTTTTACCCCATGGAGTTACTGATGGGTTTGAACTGCTTAATAGGTAGGTAGTCACTCAACTTACCATCAGAGTTTTCTCTCTCTCTCTCTCTCTCTCTCTCTCTCTCTCTCTCTCTCTCTCTCAGACACACACACACACACACACACACACACACAAATAGAAAGAGCTAAGCAGCCATGACTGGAGCTGGGTATTTTAGTGGTTACAATTGGGCTGCTAAGTACAAGGCCAGCAGTTCAAAACTATCACCTATTCTGCAAAACAAAGATGAGTTTTCTACTCTCATAAAGAGTTACAGTTTCAGAAACCTACAGAGAGAGTTCTATCCTGAAAGGTCACTATGAGTTGGTGGCAATGAGTTTGAGTTTTGGATATGGTATGTTTATCTTATGGTCTCCGTAAAACTCTCAGGGTTCCCTTAGTGCCATTCTACCTTGTTAATGGTCAAGATCATTGTAATCACCTGTCATCTCCTGGCTTCTGGAAGCACCATCACTTAGGCTCTGTTGCTTGGGAATTTATCATACTCATTGCTGTCAACAAGCCAAACTCTGTGTATACCTCTCCTTATCTGATCTGGGGTGAAAGGGGGAGTCACCAGTGCATTTATTAATGGTGTTGTGCCCAATGATTAATGCCTTCCTTTTGGCTTTGGTGGATGTGCTCTTGTGAAGCAAAATCCTCCAATCAGGGTTCTGTCATCACTCAAATGTATATATGCCATGATACCATCTACTTTGAGGCACTAACACCTCCCCCTACTATCTTCTACAGAATCTCAAGCATTTCAACAGTTCCCCAGCCTTAGAGAAACCATATCAGCAGGGAGTTCATCCCTTCACCTGTGATTCTTAGTAGTATTTCTAATCTTAAGGGCATACTCCTAGTCAACAATTTTTCTTTGAGACAGTCTTACTCTCTTGTCCATTTGGTTGAGAATTCTTCTAATTCAGTGTCATAGGCTTCCCACCTGTCCCAATCAGTCAGGCCTTGGGGTACTTTTAAAGTATGGTCCTTTCCTTTCTTTTGAGCCCTAGAATAGCCATTGGAGGAAAAGAGATTCTCAACTCACTCTCAGTTTTGAATATCTACTCTACTTCTCCTAACATACCGGCCAACCCTTTTCTGTGTTCTCAAAACAGCTTTTTTTCTGTGTTGTAATCACAGTATGAAATCATTGACATTGGTTTCATATCCTCAATGACAAGGTGCTCATTTCAGCTGTCTTAGTTTATGCTTTTCACATCCTTAGAACAATTCTGGAAATCTAATGAAAGTTGAGGGATGATACAAGGAATGGAAGAATCCAGTTGTGGAAAATCTGAAAGTCTCTGGAGAAAGGAAAACTAGAAAAGGATCCTGAATTAGGTATGAGGCATCAGCATACCTGAAACAAGCAATCATATTAATGCCAAAGAGGGGAACCAGAGTAGAGACCCAAAGTTATCTGTACACAATTGGACATCCCCACACAGAAGGGTCACAAAGAAGGGATGAGCCAGCCAGGGTGCAGTAAAGCACCAATGAAACACAGACTATTCCTCTAGTTCTTTAATGTATCCTCCCCACTACTATCATGACTCCAGTTCTACCTTATGAATATGGCTAGACCAGAATATGTACACTGATACAGATAAGAGCTTTCAACAACTGGTATCTAGGACAGATAAAGCCCTCCGGAACAATAGGGGGAGTAGTGATACCATGAGGGTATGGGGGTTGTGGGGAAGCAAGGGAGAACTTATAGTAATGATTTTTGACATATAACATCCTACCACCACCCATAGGTGATGAACAACAGAAACATGGGTGAAGGGAGAGTGTGGATGGTGTAAGATATGAAAATAATAAGACTGTATTATTAATTGTTTATTATCAATAATAATAAATGTATCATTTATTAAGTGTTCATTAGGGTGGAGGGGTGTGGGAAGGATGGGAAAAATGAGGAGCTGATACGAAGGGCTCAAGTAGAAAGAAAATATTTTGAAAAAGGTTGATGGTAACATATGTGCAAATGTGCTTGACACAATGGTTGCATGGATTGTCATAAGAGATCTAAGAGCCACCAATAAGATGATTTAAAAAAATAATAAATTAGCAAATATCCTATAGGGAGTGGGAGGAAAGGATTCTAAACCCAAAACAAAACTAAGGGGAAATGCTTTTAATTTCCAAGTAATGTATTTGAATCACCTTGTGTGTTCCAAAACAGCAATTTAACACAAAAGTTTGACAATGTTCTTTTTTTTAAAAAAAAAAGTACAGTACTTGGTTCTGCCACTCTTGATATATGCCCATGAACAAGTCACTTATCTCC
Organism: Nesogale talazaci; assembly: GCA_004026705.1. Lineage (NCBI taxonomy): Eukaryota > Metazoa > Chordata > Mammalia > Afrosoricida > Tenrecidae > Nesogale > Nesogale talazaci. The sequence continues at coordinate 49,271 of PVJH01008315.1, forward strand.
TCCATGAAACTGTTTCCTCATCTTTAAAATTTTATTCATGAATATCTGTGAATATGTTATGCATATGTTATATATACTTATGATTATCTATGTATATTTTAAGGTAGATAATCTCATTAGTTTAAACTTCCTTCTCACTTCCCTAACTTAAAATGCTATTTCTCTAAGACCTTGAAGAACTTCTCTGTGAAATTTCCAAAATTTGTGAATCCTCTAAAACAGTGTAATTTTAATATTTTCTTACACCCAGGGAACATTGATATATTCTATTCCCTTGTAGATACATGTTGTAATTATTTTTGTATTACTTCTGCATCTCTGCACATGGGAAGCAACTTCCATGTGAAACCTTAGCTTTTTCAAGATACCTTGCCTTTAGGATTCAAAGCAAAGTAATTTCCCTGCCAAGATTTCACCCTTTGTTATCTCATCTTTCCATCAGAGGCTCCATTCAGTCTGTTATAGAACTGGGGCAGTGCCTAGGGCTGCCCCTTTGCATGATGTATTAAATCATCAGCCATTTTTCCTCTGTGTTTGCACAAAAGGCCTGGTATTAAAGGTTAAGAATCTGTCTTGATATTATCGCGTGGGTAATCAAAGAAGTAATTACAAAGATGCTCTTGGAAGAGAGGCAGCATGATTCAGTCTTGGAAAAAGCAATTTATTAGCGTTTTTTCTTTCTTTTTTTAAACTCAGAGTTGGCATGAGTCCATGATTAATTTAACATTTATTCAACATAGCAATGAAGGGGGACCTCTTTTTATTATAGACAAGTTATTACAATCAAGATAAGAAATGATTGCATACTTAAACATATGATTATATCATAGTTCATATGCTGAATATATGAATTACTAATTGAACCAACTCTAGTAACCTTGGATGTTTAGAATTTGGTGTATATAGATGCTGGTAATAGCTTTTTGTTTGGAATATTTCTGATCAAACATTACCCAATGAAGCTTCACTTGAAATGACTGTAGATTGAAAATCAACTGCAGAAACATCAACTCCAGTGAACTTCAAACAGCTTTCCATGGAACCACCAAAATGACATAAGGGAATCATGAGGAAAGTTGAGTGGGTGGATTTCTACTTTGAATTTAAAAAGTCTCTTTACTTTGAATTCAAAGTCCCTTTACTTTGAATTAAGTGGTTCTTTCATGGAATTTGCAAACCCGAATTATGCCAGCAAGGAAGGCCTATATTTTTCTAATTTACTTCTCCAACATAAATCCCTTATGCCATATTCCTTTTAAGCGGTCATCATTTTTTGCTTGAGTTGTTCATGTACTAGGACTCTACAAATTCTGAGGCTTTTATCTCTACTTTCAGACCAGTTTCTGAAAGGGCTTTTCCAATCTGGACAAAAATACACATGTCCCAGTTTACATTTCCTGCTTTAGTCCATTGTTTGCGGTTATTGGCAAAGATGCCATTGTGTGGGTTAACAGGTTGTGCTCTTCCCAAAGTACACTTGGAGATGGGAGCTTAGTGAGCAGAAGTGTTTGTGAGAGAGAGCTCATAGAGTCAACACCAGTAGAGGGATCAGAGTGGGATGGAGAAGTGGGATGGAGAAGTGGATGCTTGCAGCAAACTAACCCCCCCCCAAAAAAAAAGAGATCTGAAGCTAAAACTGTGTGGCTACATCAAGAAATCAAATCCATCATCAAGTTCTTCACACACTTCTCCAACTCTTGCTGATGCATGCTTGCAGTCCCTCTGAGGAACGGTCCCAGACTTCTCTAACAGCAGGCTGAGTTTTGAGACAACCTAACCCTAGCAAAAGGTCTACCGCCTAGCATAGGGACAAAGAAGCATTTTCTCTCAGAAGTGAGGTCTCCGAACTGTCTTCAAACAGGTGAACCATGCTAGTTTTAAATAGGACAGAGAAGTTCACCTCTGTAAGCTCAGAGGATTCAGCAAATTGCATGAATTCAAGATTTTCAGGCTCATCAAGGCAAAAATATTTCCATATTAAATAGCCAATTACACACATGCATGCCATACCTTCTTACTTGGACATTGACATATGTACTTTTATTTAGAAAAAAATTAAAGGTCTGAAGAAGTAAGGACCATAGTAAAAAAGGAGATTATTTTCTCCATTTCTACAAAATAGATTGACTACAAATCTTGGTGAAGTATGTGATATGCAGAAATTGATTATGGAATTGCTTTCTCAAGGAGGCTACTCACTTTTATCCCCAGAGATCCTTATGAGGTTAACTTGGTGTAAGCATCCATCTCTCTCTTTACCTCAATCTTTTTCATATCTCCCTTTCCCTGATATTGATTCCAAGAGCACTCCCTTAAAAACACTCCCTAACACCAAACTCTGGAGTGGGGACATCCAGGGCATAGAAAAGAGGTCAATTTCCTACCTAAAGACTTGGCAACAAGTTCACCCACATCTTAAAGTCAGGCATGACTCTTTGGTGCTGAGAAATTAACTCATGAAAAGCCAGAACCAGGGTCTCATTTTATTTCACTCATCAGGTAAATGATCCCAGAAGTGAATAGATCAGTCATGTCTTCCTTGGGAAGGAATTAGCCACAGGGTGAGAGGGCACGCCTTCTAAGGAGTGGTGTGACAAGTACCTTTCTTCTATTGAAAGTTATGGTCTGGAAAATTAATCCTTTCCTGAAAGTAATTAGGGAGCCATGGAGTAGTGGTGTTCTTGAGTCCAAAGGGAAAGTGAACTTCAATAAGAGGGAGAGATCAATAAGATTAAATGTTCCAGAAAGCTGAAGTTAAGATAGCAATTGAAAATTAGGTATTGGATTCACCAACTAGGAACCCTTGGATGAGCTTTAATGAACAGCTTCAAAGACACAATGGAGGCATTAGGCAGACACCAATGATCTGAGAATTGACCAGTGAGGAAGTGATTTCAATGTGATTGCATGCTTGCTGCAAGAAGTTTAGTAGGGAAGGATGCATATAAGAGACTGGAATGAAGAAAAGGGAATGCATTTCTTCCCATTGGAAATATGTAAAGTTATAAGAAAGATCTACAAATAGAACTGGGTTGCAAATAAGTAGCAGAGCAGATTTGTTAATGAAGAAGAGGACTATCACTCAAGGGTCAAGATGACAAAGGGGAGTGAAACCAATAGTGGACAGAGGAAACATGGAAGTAAAACACTTCCAACTTCTGAGAGAAGACAGGGAGAGATAGAAATGGACCTAGACACTGTTGCCTTTAGAGTGGATTTTGTTGGAAGTGATTGCCTTTAAGTCAATTCTGTGACAGAGAAAAACTGCCTTGTACAGTTCTCTTGGCAATGACTTCCACAGAAACAGATCACCAGATCTTTGACCTGGGGAGCTTCTGAGAGGTTTGAAACACCAACCTTTAGGTAGTAGGTGAACACTTATTCACTATACTACCAGGAATCTTTTTACATAGAGTCTAATACTTTTCATTCATTTCTAATCCAGCAGCTTGCTATTTTGCTACACAAAGCGTTATTGTATCAAATAGAAGTCTTAATTTTAATATAGTATAGCTCTGGTGGCACAGTGGTTATGCGTTGGGGTGTAGTCTGAAAGGTCATCATTTTGAAACCACCAGTTCCTCTGAGGGGGAAGATGGATTTTTCTACTCCTGGAAAGACTTAAGGTCTTGGGAACTCTCAGGGACATTTCAACTCTTACTATAGGATTGCTGATCAACTCAACAATGACTTTGTCACTGATCTCTTTTTTTCTCCTGTCTTAAGAATTATGTCTAACCCAAGTTCATGAGGGTAGAATATTGCATTTTCTTCTGACTTTTTCCCTTTGATCTTTAACATTACAACGGACTTCCTAACTAGAATATTTTCTTGTGCAATGTGCAGTAGATATCTACTTTCCAGGTGAAAACAAATCAAGAAGCAAAACTACAAAGTCTAACGAGAGGCTCATGCTTATCCATCTGGTACGAAGGTGGGTGGTTGTAGTGCTAGAAGCTACCTACTTGTTTTTAATCAATATGTTTATTTTGACAATCAGCATCGCTTTTCGCAGTAGATGGTGATTTTGCCAGGCAAAACAGGTTTACAAGCTTAGGGTTTCAACTGCAGCTCCAATTCTCTACCACTATTCTGATCTAAATCACCTTGAACTGTCTGGCGTTATCTTTTCTCTCAGCTTTTTCTAGCTTATGGGTGCAGGATGAAACAGAACAAAATAAACCAGAAGCATCAAGAGATTCTTCATCCTCTAATCCATGGACATAAACCTTAAGTCTGGTTTTAACAAAACCAGAGATGCTGTGAAAGAAAGGTCTAGTGACCTGCTTCTATAAAGCTTCCAACCAAGAACACCTATGGGCCAGTTTCACCCAGTAACACATGAGTCATCAGGAGTCAGGATGGACTGAGCATCAACGGGCTTGAGCCAGGTGTCACATGTTTAACACATGTGACGTGATTCTTCTCTAACATGATTTTACATACTGGCCAAAAATAGCTGGGCTCTAGTCTAGTCCTCTTTATGACTTAATCCTCTAGGGAGAATAAGGAAAGTCCCTTTGTTTTCTCATCTGTAAAATGATGGCACAGGAGTATATAAGCTCCAAGCTTCCTTTCATTTCAAAGCATAAAAACTCTCTAGGATGCTGTGCATTCATTTTATTTTTTAAAATAGCCCTTCTTGCTATAATTATGGCAAAGGATGACACGTTTTCTCCTTCATCTACTGCAAAATAAGAATAGCTGGATATTGTTAAAACTTGGGGACATTCTGTTGAAGCCACTCAAAGAATTTGAATTCTTGCAATCCATAAAAAAAACACATCTTATCTTCTTATTGCAGTATGCGAAAGGATTTCCATTTTAAAACCTAACTCCAGTCTGACACCTTCATTAACCACACAGATGTGATGTTTGATGTGTTATTCCCTTCTAAAAATCCCAGTCTCCAGCCGTGCAGGAAAGACAGATTGAGAGTGAGGACAAAGAATGAGTTTTATTAATGACTGCTGCCTGGTTTTGTATACATATCTCAGCTCATATCCTGAAAATTCTTTTTCACTCAATCCATTTCCATTACAGTCCTGTATTGTGTTACCACCTCATTATCTGTCCGAGAGACCAATTCAAAGGGAGGTTTAACATGCTGGGCATTTGGACAGCAAAGAGCAAGATTCCTTTTTTTTTTTTCTTCCTTCCCTAGCAGGAGATTCTTGGGAGGTCTCTGGCCATTTTCTTTTTATCACTGACAAGTTGGTTTTGATAGTTGAAAATGTAGAGATCAATATTGACTTAGCCGTCAAACTGACTTGCTAGAGGAAACTCTAATGCCATGCCAGGAAGAATACCACATGTCTTCAAGACCAATGCTGTAAACTTGGCAATCATTTCCCAGGGCTTTCCAACAGGACATCCTTTACCGTCACCCCCAAGGATTTAAGGAAAATGTTTCTGTTCAAAGCAGTTCTAGATGGAACCACCTCCATGATGCCTTAAGAGTTTTGAAAAAGAGGGAGAGAACAAGGAGAGTGGAGTCTTCTTTGGTCCTTCACCTTCTGTGAGAGCGAAATCTTGTGTCTGATTCCCCAATTTCACATTGCATTGCCTATGGATCCAGGAGCCGTGACCAGCGGTGGATTCATTTGGCTAACTTCAGATCCTGGCGTTTGCCATTCAGTGGCCCTGTTGTCTCTGTGTCGTCCTTCTGGTCTGGTTTCTCCATCTCCTGCTGCTTTTAGTTTATCAGCTTCCACATGGCAGGAGAAGCCTGACTTGGACCAGATTGGACCCAGCTACTCCTACAACAACATAAGCGACTCCCCAACAGAAATCTCATTCTCTCTACAACACATACAGCATCGCTGGTTTTGTTTCCCTAGAGAAGTCAACCTAGCGTACCCTGCATGTAACAAACATGACTTGTGTGCCTTTGAGAACATTCTGCAGCCCTTGGGGACAGAGTAGAGGTGCCCCTTCAGGTCTTTTTGGCTGCAGTCTTAATGGCAGCAGCTCACCTGGGCTTTACTCTTTATAGGACAACTGGGTGGGCTTAGACAACCTCCAGTCAGCAGCCAGTGCTTAAACATTGTGCCACCTGGAATCATGATTTTCTTAGAAACGCGGTCTCTGATCATGTTTTCACATTTTTACCTATGATTTTGAAACTGACTTTTAAGGATCGAATTCTATTTGTTATGTCATAACTAACATCATTGGACATTGAAATGACTTCCCTGTTTTGGTATCACAAGTAAGGCTGTGACAAACATCCTTATTTATAAAGGTTGACTCTGGGCCCTTCCCCTTGCAATAAATGCCTGGGAATAGATTCACTGGTCTGAACAAATGAAATCGTAGTCATAATGTTTTTTTTCAAAATATTGGAATGGGTTTCGGGGATTGGGGGGATTCTGATATTGTGGCATTATCACAGTTTTTAAATCAGGTTTGGAGGAAGGGTTTCTTGGTTAATGAAGGAAAAGCTGGCAGTGCAGTCAGTTGCATTTCTTATTGAGTCAATTAGCCTTTTCTCCCCTACTGTCAGCTAATAATAATGCTGGCCTTGGAGAAGTGAATCTTGTTTTGAAAAACAGAGCAGCCCCAAGGACATAAATCAGTCATAACTAAATCGTTTTTTGTTGCTAAATTGTGAGTTCCTATTTTATTTTACAGCATATATTTTAACTGTGAGGATCAAATAGGTATATAGATAAGGGAAATCATATTGAACAGGAAAATAGCATAACAATAGAAACATTTTCTAAATGAGAAAGTAGCTTATTTCTGTCCTTTACAAATTAAAAATTGGATATTTAGAATAAGGCTTATGATAAATGGAGTGAATATGAACCTGTATTAAAAAATAGTCTTCTCTGCTCAGAAAGTCAGTCTTTAATACTTAATTGACTTTCTCCCCATTTTCCAAAAAAAATCAGTGTATTTTATAACTAGTCATATCCTGTTCACCTTGAATTATTTCAATAAACTTTCTATGTTGAAATCATTATAATATTACCGTAAAATCCCAAAAAGTAGAGAGCCCTTCCAGTTTTGCCTTCCTTTTCTCAGTTTTGCCCAATGTTAATGCTTACATAGCTATTTATAGAAATGGACAAATTGCCATTGTGATGATGACACTAACTATCAACTTGACTTGGCCTTTACCAGCTTTCTCACACATCGTTTTTCCTTTTCCCTCTGTCCAGAATCAAATGCAAAATACTCCTCTCCTCATAGTGACCTTGCAGGACTGAGTAGAACTACCCTGTGGGGTTTCTGAGACTGTAAATCTTAATAGAAGCAGACTGCTTCATCCCTCTCCCTTGGAGCAGCTGGTGGGTCTAAGCACAGAGCTTTAGCTTAGCAACCCAGTGCTTAACCCACTGCACCACCTGCTTCACTGCATTTAGTTAAAAATACATATAACCGAATCCTTCATAGATCTGACTGAATTGTTTCTGGCAAAGCCTCATACTCAGAGGAGTGATGTCCATTGTCATCAGAGGTTTGCCCTTTTGTTTGTCTCGCTAGTCTTATCTTACTCCATATTCTCTTTTTAGGAACTCTTTGAAAGCCACTTCTTTGCAAGCAAATCAATTTGATCCAAAGTGCTTCAAATAACCCGCTGATGCACTTTACTGGGTAGCGCTACAGTGCAGCATTTCACACACCAATAGTAGTAGAATAATCATGAATCTTGCCAAGTGTGGGGCTCTCCTCCTTTCCCCAAGGATACATCAGAGATTGTTCAGTATCTAACTTCCAGCAAGATGGCTGAGGAGGCAGACAGGGTACACAGACCTTCTACATCAGAGAGATTAAATGAAACATGATAAAGCTGACATCCCTAAACTTCGTACAGAAGTGGATTGAATACTGACTAGGAAAAGAAGCTGAGCAAAACAGGTAAAAGGAAACAGACAGGTGAATTGTCATCTGGTCTGACAATGCAGTCATCTTGGAGGTTTGCAAGCAGCATACGTACACTCAAGATAGTGGCCTGATGACAAACAGTTCTTCACATCCTCCTGGTGGCCATGGCCAGCCCCTCCCCTCAACCACCCAACAGTCTCAGACAGCCAACACTTGCATGACCTCTAGTCTACTTGAGATTGGGCAACCCGCCTGGGTCCCTGCATACCACCCTGGGTCTGGAGGCACACAGACTCTACCTTATCTATATCAAGTGTCTGCTCTTTGCCACTCTGGTTGGGAAAGATCTTCCATAGCCAGCCACACTGCCCTCAGTTGCCCTCTTAAAGTTCCTTCTGAGAATAAGGACCCTTAGTCACTTTCTGAGGCCACACAAACTACTTCAGGATCAGGCACCCTGGTGGCAGACAACATCTGGTCTGGAGGGCAGCCATGCTTGGATGAGACATCTCACCACTCATCTCCACATGTAAGCTTTTTAGCTAATGGAGGATGTCAACCCCTACTGATCCCTACCTTCCCCCGTTTTCTTTCTTTCCTTTTCTCTTTTTTAATACTTTCTTACTCTTCACCTTTTTTGTTCTTTCTTTTATTCTGTTTCTTTTCCCTTTTCCTCTTTTTAAAATTTTTATCTCTTGCTTTCGTTCTTTACTATTCTTTTGTCTTTTCCTCCTTTCACTTATTGTAGTTTTTCTTTTTTTGCATGTCGCTTTTAGATTGTTTTTCCTCCTTTGTAATTATTGACTAATTTTACCTGGTTGTTCGCCTGCATCCACTGAATGTTTTTGAATTATCTTCTTGCCTATAGTATTTATATAATCTGGTGCCAATTTGGGAGTCGAGAGGATTAAGAGTGAAGAGGTGGAGTCTAGTCTGCCAATCAGATCATAGTCAATGAGGGCTCTGTGTGGGCATGGCCTTATTTTGCTCCTGAGAATTCTAGAAATGCCTGTATTTTCTAGATACCTATATGCCATCTCCTTGGAGGTGGGAGACACTTTCTCACTCTCTACTGACTCCCTGAGAGATGCTCTACTGATTAGACACATGGTGCTGCACATTGAGAGCTGGAGAAGCCAAATGGACCTACCGTGATGCAACCAGACCTCGGAAATGGAGGAAACACAAAGAGACCCCTTTTAGTGCTGAGATGCTTATGCCACTGGATCCATAAGACATCAACCCACTGGCCTGTGATCCTCCTATACTCAGCATCATCGCATGTATTCTGTGATTCTGAAGAGGACTTTATAGACTGATATCAGACATATGAGCTAATATTGGTCTTAAGGACTTAATCTAGACTGGACCAGAAGGTTTTCTCAAGACTCAATTGCTCTTGCCTATAAACCTTTTTATTATTCACATATGACTTTCTGTGAATTTTTTTCTCTAGCCTACCCAGTCTAGCACATTTCCCCACCAAGTTGGAGATAGCAATCTTGCTCACAACTACCAGGTACACTCATACCTCCAACAGATCCCAGTTGGTGCTTATGTACTACCGTATAATTGAAAGACAGTAGCCATCACCAGCCAAATCCGCCCTCAACTGTTCTCCAGACACAATGAACAGAGCAGTGAACACACTTACATTCACCACCACAGTAACCAGATGATGAGGGCTGAAGATGACATGAATGTATAGCCATCAATTAAATGCAAATATAATACCATTCCACGCTCTGAGTTAGCAGACAATTTTGTTTAGTATGTGAGCACTTGACTGTTTGCCTCACTCAGGAATTTCCTCAAATTTCTTTTAATTAATGTCAAGCCTATCATCATTGAGTCGACTCTGACCAATACAATCCTAGATAGGGTTTCTAAGACTATAAAACTCTATCTCATATAAAAAAACAATCTCATTTTTCTATCTTTGGGTTAGTATGCCTAATGTATACTTCCTATTCACTTTCCCCACACATCTGTAGATTTTCTCTTACAAACACTACTGTTATTGTGAGATGCCATCCAGGTGGTTCCAAACAGCAAAATGAAATTCTGCCCAGCACTGCACCAGCAACGTAACTCTTCCTATGTCTGAGTCACGTAGCCACTGTGTCGCTCCATCTTATTGGAGGTCTTCCCTTCCTTGTTACCCCCTCTACTTTACAAAGCATGAAGTTGTTCTCTCTTGATAATCTGTCCAAAATAGGTAAAACAAAGTCTTGCCATCCTTGCCTCCAAGGAGAACTCCAGGTAGACTTCTAAGATCAATTTGCTGCTCCTTCTAGCAATTCATGGTGCTCTCATTAATTTTCTTCAGCACCACATTTCAAACGCAGCGATTCTTCTTTATTAAATATTCAGTTTTCACATGTGTGTTAAACCAGGTTGACTAGGGGAAAAATTCTTATTACATGCATATATGTATAAGAAAGAGTTTTATATCGAAAAGTAATCATTCATCAATTATACCTCCTAGCCCAATCCAACTCAAATCCACAAGTCCGATAGTATTCCTTAAGTCACTCTTCAACTCATGCAGTCATGTGCAATTATGCAGAATGCAAGAAGATCACAGGCTGGTGGTTGCAGATTTGTATGAATCCAACAGTGATGACAGCATCACAGGTCTCATGCAGGTCTTAGTATGTCTTGTCACCTTCCTGGGAGACATTGCAGTTAACAAGACACATGGAACCACGCTAGTGCCCTGAGCAGGAGGAACCACTATGTAGAGACCCCTGCCAGTGTTGAGATGCTTCTACCACCACTGAATCCACAAGATTTTGCACCCACTGGCCTGTGATTTTCTGTATTCAGCATCATTGCATGTGTTTCATGAGTTTGAAGAGGACTTTATAGATTGGTATCAGACATATGGGCTATTATCGAACTTATAGACTTGATATGGACCGATATGGGATGGTTTCTCAATATTCAATTTCCCTTGTCTATAAAGGTCTTTCTCATACACATATGAGTGTCCATGAATTTGTTTCTCTATGCTGCCTGGACCAACACACCATCCTTAATTTTCATCAGCAATTGCTACCTTTCAGTCCGCAAGGTTGTGTCATCTGCATATTGCAGGTTGTCAGTAAGATTTACTCCTATCCTGATGCCACATTCTTCTTCATATAATGCAGCTTATCTGATTATTTGTTCAGCATATAGATTGAATATATATGGCGAGAGGATAAACATCCTCACCCACACCATTCCTGGTTTTAAACTATATTCTTTTGTTGTGTTCTCACAACTACCTCTGGATCGATATATAAATTCTGGATGAGCACAATGAAGTATTCCGGAATTCCCATTCTTCACAAGGTTATTCATGGTGTATTTTGGTCCACACAGTCAATTAAAAAATACAAGTAAACGTTTTTTCTGGTGTACTGTGCTTTGAGCCAAGATCCATCTGGCATTAGCAATAATATCTCTTGTTACCAATGTTCTTGTGAATCCAGTCTGAACCTCTGGCAGTTCCCCATGAAAATACTGCTTCACCAACATGTATAACCTTTAAAGTATCCCTAAACTTCAGTTGGTATTGAGGCAGCTGGGATAACTTGAGACTGTCCACTGGACCTGACCTACCAAGACCCCAACAGGACTGCTAACCTTTTCTTCTGACTGTCTCCACTGAAGAATGTTTCCAAATTAAACCAGGCTCAAAAGCTCAATGCGTCTGCTCTGAGTCATCAAAAATCCCTCTGAAATACGAGACCGGCAGTGCTTGGGTGAGCAGAACTTTGTTGTGTGGGATGTAAACGTTCAGCAGGATCACAGAGCGTCTGTTATTTCAAGTTGGGCTTGATTTTTCTTCCTTTCTTTTTTTTTTAAGCCACCAGACTTTCAGACCATACAATCTCAGCTTTCTTCCAATGTAGCTCCTTAGTTCCTTTTATGGTAAAGTTTAATACTGTGAACATATGGAGGGTCTGAACGCCTGCCAAATGTTTTAAAAGACAAGGTTATAAATACTCTGGCAGCAAGCTTTGTTCCTTAATGTATGGCTCTGTTACTCGAAGTCAACGTGGAAGATAAATCTGCGCACAGAGCTGGCTTGGGCACGAACTTGATATTTCTGGCAAGTATTCCACGGCTCGCCTGTGAGGGAGAGAGCTAGGAGTGGTCGTTCTGAGGTAACGTTCACAAAGTGCGCGAAAGAAATGTCATTTTATCCAATGCAGAGAGCGGAAGCAGGGCTTCACCAAAACGTCCAATATGTAAATATGCCGTTCACTTTCCTTGCCGACAAGGTGCACGTCTCACTAGTCATAATCCTATCTCTCGGATTGGAGATCTCCCTCGCGGGGGCCCTTTCCTGGAGGTCTGAGAGTGAAAACTCCTGACTTCCTAGAAAGTGCCCTTGCCCATCCATTGCCCCAGCCCCAGCTCAGTTCTCCGCAATGTGGAGACGCCTCCAGAGTGGCATGGTGGTTAAGCGCTGCTAAGGAACCCATCAGCCACTCCTCAGAGAAAGGTCAGCCAGTCTGTGTCCTTGATGATGGCTGCCTGGCCAACCCTGGGAGGCAGATCTAGTCTATCCGACAGGGAGAAGAGGGAGAATTTCTCAACAGCAATGGGCTTCGGGGTGTTCTCGAATGATTCTCTTCCCAGTTTGAATTCCTCTCTGCCCGGCTCTGTGAAGGGCATCACCCACTATCTCTCTGATTCCGCTGTCCCTCCAGAAAGAGGATGCACACCTGCCCTCCCCGCAGCTCGTGTCTGATACAGCCAGGCCCTTTGTGTGTGTGTCTTCTGACAGCTGGGAAAAACTTCCCCCATTCTCTCAATCGAGGCTCTGCCTAACATCTCTCAGAGAGCAGGCATCTTGGATGACTCCACTGCATGCTACTGTCAGTAAGGTCGTGCGCAGAATGTTCCAGGTCACTCGGATAATGTTTAATAATGCGTCTGCTTCAGAGAAAGTGCACTTAGTATCCTGAATAGCATAATGTAACTTCCAGGGAGTCCAAGGAACTGCCGAGGCTTGGCTCGTTTTGGTGGCAGGATATGATTAAGGACAGATAGCTCAAAGACGAATCGGGCCGACTTAGATTATTTTCCCACTCGCTTCCTAGCCAAGGACACATTTAGAGAGTTTTGTTTTTTTTTATTGGGCATGCCGTCTAAGTCTAAATTTCCCTAGCCCTGGAATTAGAGTAAGAACAAATTCGACTTGTATAAAATATTGAGGTGGGACTCCAAGGACATAATGCATGAGAAAGATCTGAAGAATCTGGCAATTGCTTCTGCTATTTGTATGAACGGGCTGAGTTTTGCTGGCATAACAAAGAACCCTTACATCTCAATGACTTAGAACCACAAATGTACCCCTTGTGCATGACCTGTGTCATCTAGAGGTGGATTGGGAGACGGGTGGTGTAGCAGTTGCACATTGGACTGCTCACCCCCAGGTCCACTGTTCAAACGCACCATAGGAGAAAAGCCATGCCTTTTGCTCCTTAACAAGATACAGACTCAGAAATTCCTAGAAGCAGTCCAATCTTGTGTTATGTGGGTGCAATCATCCCAGATAGACTCAGTGGCAGAGAATTTGGGGATAGTTTGGTTCTAGCTCTGTAACATGAGTCTTCTCCATGTGGGCAACCAGACCAACCCAGTGTCTGGGGCATAATTTTCTAGGAGTGAAATCAAAAGCAATAGGAGGACCCCACAAGGGTTCCAGGATCTTGTGCTCATAGAGAGCATGTATCCCTGCTCCTCGAGTTTGCACTGGCCAAAGCAAGGCACCACATCCAGCCTCACATTAATCAGGAGGGCAACCTTCTTCCCACAAGAAAGGACACCTAGAAAATGCTGCTTAGTGGATGAGCCTATTCAGAGTGGGATTAAAACCCACTTGGTACCTTGGAGATTTTTTTTGTTGACAAACTGGATCCAAAAAGATATTCCCAAAGTCCCCAGCCTCACCAATAGCCTAGCACAACCACCATGAAGTACCCTAGGTAGCAGAGAACAATCTAAATAACACAGAGAAGGAAGCAATAGAAAAAGGCTAATTCATAAAGGAAATAGAGAAAAAAGGGACACATAGGATGAAAATGAGACAGAGAAAGTGGATAGGATAGCACTGACAAGCCTTCTGGAAGGAGATATGCATAAACATCAGTGCACAGTCTTTGTACAAGTAAGTGGTCGGCACATATGTGCCAGCAGTCTTCCTGCTGAGAGAGTTACTGACTATGTGAGACAGGTCTCAGAGCAGAATCCAACTCTTAGGCTTTCCTTATCTCTATGAACTCAGGTCCTCATCATCATTCCCTTACCGTGAACTAAATGCCTCTGGACAAGTCATTTCAGCCTTCTGTTTCTTCATCTATAAAATCAAGATGCATTCACGCAAGTACATGCAGTCATCAAAAATGAAATGAGATGAGTTTCCTGGCCTAGTACCGAAAAGGTGTTGTTGTTGCTACTATCGTTGTTGTTGGGTGCCTTCTGGTCACTTTGAACCCACGGGAACAGATGAAACATTGCTCAGTCCTACGCCACTCTCAACATAGTAGGTATATTTTAACCCACTCGTGGTTGCAGCTAGTGGGTTAATCAGTCTCAAACCTGACATTCTGTCCAGAGTTTCTATCCATCATGATGATGTGAAAAGGTAATGCCTCTATTTCTATTTAAAACCAACGAGGAGTCAAGTTCGAGCTTATAAGCAACAAAAATTCAAATGATGAACAAAAGTCCCATATTGGCTCCCATACACCAGGTGTGTTCTCATTTTCTGTCTAGAGTGGTGGTTGGTTGTTGCCAACAGGAAAACCACATCCTTAGAGCCTATGGTGGAAAGGGAAGTGATATCTTTCAGTTACCTGTACTATTATTGGGCATTATGTAGTCCATTCTGATGCATAAAGCCCTGTGTGATAGAATAGAGTTGGCTCATAGGGTTTCTTTGCTCATCCTCACTTTAAAAGTGTTCTTCTGCAGCCAATTCTCCCAGTTCAATAAACTGTTGGGTTTCTCGACCGCTGCTTCCATGAACACTGATTTTGGAACCAAGTAAAATGAAATCCTTGACACCTTCCATCTTTTTCCTATTTACCATGGTGCCGGTGGTACAGTTGTGAATATTTTGGTTTTCTTAACACTGGATTATAACCTGTAGAGCAGGCTGTAGTTCTTGATCTTCATGCACTGAACCCGAAGGATGTTACTTTGAAAACTAAGGTGCACCTGACCCAAACAGTGTGTTTATTTTCCCAATGAACTCGCCTGGTTGTGAAAGTTGGGCAACAAATAAGGAAGACTGGGAAGAGTTGATGCATTTGAACGAATGTGGAATGTACCATGAACTTCCAGAAAAACAAACAAATCTGTCTTAGAAGAAGTGCAGAAAGACTACTACTTGGAAACAAGATGGTCAGACAGTCTATCATCTACTTTGGATATGTCATGAGCAATCAGTACCTGGAAAAGGAAATCATGTCTAGTAAAGTAGAAGGGTTGTGAAACATCAGAAAGCTCTCAATGAGATAATTGCCACAATGTCTGCATCAGTGGATTTAAACATAATAACGATTGTGAGGATGATATAGGACCAGACAGCGTTTTATTTTGTTTTGCTTATGACCTCTGTGACTCAGAATCAACTTACTTATACTTAATGGGGCTGTCTGGACAGTAAACTTTGGAGAAGTAGTACTTTTTCTCTCTGAAGCTAGATATATTTTAACTAAAGGTAGAGAATAACAGAAAGATGTTTTAACTGTGTTTCATAGACTAAGGTAAAGTATTTGACTGTGTGGATCATAACAAACTGAGGATAAGTTAGAGGAGAATGGAAATTTCAGTACACTCCAGTTTGCTTATGCAGAACTTGTACAAAAATCAAGAAGCAATGTGATAATGGAACAAGAGAATACCGCATGGTTTAAATTCAGAAACGATATGTACGAATGCTGTATCTTGCAATCTGTAGGCTAACGAAGTCATCAGACTCTGGCTTGTATGAAGTAGAATGTGACATCAAGAGTGGAGAGAGGCTATTCACAACCTGAGATAGGCAGATGGCACAACCTTGTTTGCTAAGAGTGAGGCAGTCTTAAAGCATTCACTGATCCTGATGAAGATCAAAGATGGCATTCTTCAGTATGGATTTCAACCCAAAGTAAAGAAGACCCAAATCCCTAAACTGGAAAGTATGAGAAATTGACAAAAGGTTGAAGTTCTCAGAGATTTTGTCTTGCCATGTTCCATAAGCAAAGCTCACAGAAGCAGCAGTGAAAAAGGGCAAAAGATGAGTTGGATTGGGTAAATCAAGCCCTCTTTAGGGTATTGAAAAGCAAGATGTGCTTCACCCAAGCCATGGTGTTTTTGAGTGCCTCATAGGCTTGTGAACATTGGACATTGAATTAAGAAGATGGAAGAAGAATACGTGATTTGAAATGTGGTGCTGGAGAAGAACATTAGAAGTGTCATGAACTGCTAAAAGAACAAATCTTGCAAGAAGTGTGGCCAGAGTGCTTCCTATAGGCAAGGATGGTGAGACTTCATCTTACTTACTTTGGACATGTCATCAGGAGAGACCTGTCCCAGGAGAAGGATGCTATTTTTAGTAACATATAGGAAGACTTTCAAGGTGATAGTGTGACACCATAGCTGCAAAAAGGGGCTCCGGAAGAGAAACAACTTTGAGGAAGACACAGACCTGCACAGGGTTTCATTCCATTGTGCATAAAGTCGACATGGGTCAGAACTGACTAGACCTAACAAGAACACTTTCTCCCATGGAGCACCTCCGTGAGTTCAAACTGCCAAAGTTTGATTAGCAGCCAAGCATTCAATTATTGAACTTCCAAAGCCCTAGTTTCCTAATTTCATGGGTGAGCAAGCATGGGTCACATTTGCCCCATTTTTGCTGAGAAACATATCATGCATGATGATGCACATGCATGTTTATCCTCCATGGAAGAGATGGGATGGATAGATGCACTTCTCAATGGAACAGGAGAGATGCCAACAGCAGATGCCCCTTATGGGACTTACTACCTGGGATAGTGGTGCTCTGTATGATCAGAAATAATTTCTACACTTGACAGCCTTCAGTGGCTTTGGAGTCTGACCTGTCCACCTCTTCAACATGAGTCGATTCACAGCCATCTCCCATTTAAAGTCCCAGGTTGTCTCCAGCCTTGAGCACCCTCAGGTTCCATCCAATTAACACAAAAGGAGCATCCTAGTGGATACTTCTTATTGCTCGGTGGTTATCAGCAGGAACCCCCATCAAGCATCACTCCTTAGATTAATAGGAAATCACTTTATAGTCTTTTCATTTAGTTCTTCCCTGGCTGCCAAGGGAATTGCAGCTACTTAACAATTATAATTTCTTATATGCATTTAGAAAATAAATGCAAATTAAGTTAGGTTATAGTGCAAGTGTTACAGTGAGAAAGTTATTTTTAAAATGCACCAGTGGCTCCCACACAGTGGGATCTTAATAAATGTTTAATAATGACTATATTAGTTTACTTCCTATAATTATTTCTGCCACTAAAATGTACTCCTACCTTCTGGAAAATAAATGGCAAATAATGCCTTGTTGTGGCTGAGTGAAAAGCCTTAACATCTTGGAACAGGAGGCCATTCAGTTGGTCTCCGAACAGTGTTTCCTAGCCAGGTCCATCAAGCGTCAGGAATTTGCACTTCCCAAATTCTCATTCTGTCAGCTCTAATGCTGTAAAGGGAGTCCACTCAGTAGCACCTGCCACCATTTTGCTCTCCTGGTTGCGAGGTACTGTGATTAATGAATAGCCAAGGATCAGATGGAGCATTTTCCAAGTCCTATGGAGGACACCTGAAAGGGGTCAGGTGACATGAACACAGCAGTAAGGAAAGTTATATGGGTTCCCAAGTTGTTGCAAAGGAATGTTTTCATTTTTGTTTCATGGGGTTTGAATAAGGAACAAATTGCTACACACTTGAGAGTATTTGATGTGTGCCCAGGTGTGTGTATGTGTTCATTATGTAAAGGTTCACAGGCATATGCCCACCAGAAACTATATGTGAGTGTAGATGTGCATGGGTGTGTGTGGTGGAGGGGTTCATTATGTAAAGGTTCATAGGCATATGCCCACCAGAAAGTATATGTGAGTGCAGATATGTGCGTGAGTGTGAGTGTGTAAGTGGGTGGGGAAGAAGCACCTATTAAAATTAATTAATGCTCCATTCTAAACACCATCACTTGGTGGGAACAACAACTCTTGATGCAAATGTGTTAGATAACACATTAAATCCCTCATCTAAAAATAGCTATCATGCCATTGTGTTTCTGTGCTAACAGACAAGTAGTCAGCTTCTCTTGGAAACTACACTATAACTGATATTCTGAAAATTAGTGAGTGTTAAGAATTTTAAAAAATCAAATCATAAATTGGTAAGAAAAAACCAACAAGGATTAAAAAAAAGTAGGTCAGAAAATTAAAAAAAAAAAAACTAGGTCAGAACAAGGGAAACATTTACACCTTTTCAAGCACTATTTACTAACAATTTTATTTTCACTAAAATTCGTACTGCCAGTCTTGTTCATTTATGTTATAAAATTCCTCAGAATAGCACATTGGTTTTATCTGTTATTATAAATGAAATTTCTGAGATAATATTATGGGGCAGATTTGCAATCAAATCTGATTTATCTGTACCTATCTCGTGTGTGCTTGAAGAGTTTAGAGTAGTTGAAGAATCCTAAGTAGTTGTTTAGTTCCTATTGAAGATTCTGTGTGGCTACCAACTAAAAGGTTGTTAGTTCAAACCCACCCTTTAGCTCCAAAGAAAAATGACCTAATGATCTTCTCCCATGAAGATTAGTCTAGAAAACACTCTGGGAGACTTGTACTCTGCCACATGAGACTGATAAGGTCAATCGGCTGCACAGGACCTCTTTAGAAAAGCGAGGTGCACTTAACCCAAACTATGGTATTTTTCAGTCACCTCATAGGCAAGCAAAATCTGGAAACTGAATAAAGACCAAACAAGAATCAATGCATTTGAGCTGTGGTGTTGCAGAAGGATGTTGAAATTAACATGTATGGAACTGCTTAAAGGAACAAGTCCAAACAGGATGCTCTTTAGAGAGAAGAGTGGCAAGACTTCATCCTACATAATATGGACTGTGTGTCAGGAGAGACCAGTCCCTGAAGAAGGACATCACACTTGGCAAAATGAAGGGGCAATAAAGGAAGGGAATGTCCTCCAGGAGATGGATTGACACAATGGTTGCACCAATGGGCTCACCCTTAGATTTCTAAGGGTGTGTCTGCCACAGGAATAGGCAGTATTTCGTTCTGTTGTGTCTGGGGTTGGCAACTAACTAAAACCACAATTTGGGGGTGACTATGAGTCAAAATCTACTTAGGAGTGTCCAACAAAAAGCTAGGGCTAGGATCTAGGTAGTGAAATGGGTTAATGTGGTCCAATGCTAACTACATCAGAGGGCACGAAGAAGAGAAGTCTGGAGATCTTCTAACCATTGCGTTTTAACCATTCAGGAAAAATAACATGGCGCCCAGTCCTATTCTGACACACACGGCCTCACCCTAAGTCAGAGTCCCCTCAGCAGCACTGGTAATAGGTAAAGAGCTTCCCTACATCTAATCACACTCACCATCTATGGAGATAGCTGTGGCAAAAATGATGAATAGCAGCCTGTATCAAGAGCATTGCCCATGATTTCACAATGTTGGCAATGGGGAATCTGTGGAGCCTTTTTAGCATTCATATTGTCAGGCTCTTGGATGCTCACCAAAGGATTAACCATCCACACCCACCCCAGAAAAAGACCTGGTGATCTGGTTCAAAACAAAAGAAACTCACTGCGTTTGAGTTGGTGTTGGCTCATAGTGTCCCCTAGAGGACAGGTGAGAACTGCCCCTGTGGGTTTCTGCGACTATAACTCTTGACGGAGCAGAAAGTTCTATCTTTGGATTATAGCCTCAAAAACCACATAGGGTCACTCTGAATCGAAGTGGACTCAATAGCACTTATAAATAACAAACATTGATATGACCACACAGATGTCTCAGAAATATCACTTTTTGTCCATAGCTCACAGTCTGGTCTGTTTGTTGGCCTTTCTGCATTTTTTCCAGTCAAGTCTGTTGGGGTACCACACTCTGTCTCCAAATTCTATCTTTAGAATCTCCAGGGGATTTCATCACTGTGCTCCCCTTGCTACTCTGTTGCCTGCCCTTAGTGTTCCGTCCCGATGCAATGGGGTCAGATTGGACACAGTTCTTGCACTGTGTCTCCAGTGTTGTTCCCCCAAAGCATTATGATTCAGTGAGGGACGTCGTGTCTCAAGGTGGACCTGGCCTTGTGGTCCGCTCTATTCATTGTCTACTCTTAGCAGGAGTATCATCCTCCGGGTTTGGGGGACAGGATGTGTTCCCCACACCCTCCATTCCTCTTCTTTTTTTTTTTATGATGAAACAATTGGCCTCAAGAACGCTTGTAGAAAGAGTAGTGACGAGATATTTACAAGAGCTCCAAGCTCAGAGCGGAGATAGAGGAGAGTGGGTTAAAGGTGGGACTGACTCTTTCCATGAGGCAAACACTGTGCTTTTGCAACCACTAAATGTGGCACAGGCAGGCTGAAGGGTGCTGAGAAGCATCTTTCTTTCAAGAGCAAACTGTTGCATCCTCTTGATTTCAATCATCTTGTTTTCCATCTCCTCACAGGAATCCTCAGAGATGGTGTGATCACAGACAAAGCAATATTGTTACAAAACTTAACAGCAGCCCACAGAAACAGCAGTATGTCCTGGAACCCAGGTTGACCTCACTTCTAGGATGGGAATAAGACCCAACGGTGCCTCCTTCCAAGGAACTTACCCTAGTTGATTACCTGAGATGGAATTCATGACTGGCTGAAATAGAGTTGCTAATCCAGAAGATATGAAGGTATGGGAATTATCTCTATGTTATACTTATATTACACAACATAAATTAAGGTTGAACAATAATTATATTTATAATCAACATTATTAAAATTGCACGGTTACATTACTGAAATTAGGTGTTGTTGAGTTGGTTCTGATGGATAAGGACCCTATGTATAACAAAGCAAAACACTACCAGGTCCTTGGCTGACAGTTTGTTATACATTGTGAGTTGGGTGTTGCTGTGATGCTGGAAGCTATGTCACTGGTATTTCACATGCCAGCAGGGTCACCCAAGATCAATTGGTTCCAATAGGACTCCAACGCTATGAAGAAGAACTAAGCTATCCACTTTGGAGGCATTACCTACTGAAAACATCCTGATAGCTGAACCCTTACCATGCTTACCATGTGCTCTCTTGGCAAAAATTTAATGAGCAAAGCATGACTGTGTTATTATTCTGGGGAAAGAGAATTCATTTCACATTTTAAAAATCCTGTATTACAAATCGATTCTTGTTATTGTGGATTGAGATTTAGAAAATGACTAAATCCGAGTCCTCCACCCCGTAGGAGATATGGAGGTCAAGAGAATTGAAAGTGAGGAAAGTTGAGTGTTCTTTCTGTTTATTCTCAAGACCTGCAGCATCACTTGCAAATGGTGAGTCAACAATGTAAGGTTTGGGGGTTACAGTATAAGGAAAGAGGAACTTCCATAAAATACTCCTTAAAACCTATTTATATGTTGCGATTCAGTGGACTTCTTCGTTAGTACAGGCTGGTCACTTTTGTGAAAGGCCTTGCTCATATTGACTTCACAGTGATATTGTTAAGCACTGTGTCCTGCTGAACCAGGATTGCGCTTCAGAATCCTTCTTACCACAGGGTTGTAGAGTGGCTGTGAGTAGGAATTGGCTTGATGGCAGTGAATTTGATTGGTGTTTTTTGGTCTGTTTGTTTGTTTGGGGGCAGGGTGCTGGATAAATATTCATCACTGAGAGTCTGGAGTTGCCACAGGATGTTAAACCTACATATCATTTCATTGTTGCAAGATTTTTCTTGTTGAAAGTGAAACTCTTGCCATCCCATAAAGTCCTCCATTTTATAGAGCTCTAAAACAAACAAAAGTTTATGTAAAAACTTAAGAAGAAAGGGTCTGAGTCTTGAAGAGAATCTCAGCAAATGGAGTATCCCCTGCAACAATCTTCTCTGGCTGTAACCACCTCAACAGCCTTTGTACCGACACTGCTAAAGGATAAAGATCTGAGAAAATTCTTTGCTGAGAAAATGTCAGTCTGAAGCTGGAAATCTATTTTCGGTGTTGGGGAGAATTAATAATAATGTTACCTAGGCAGTAGGTGTCATGTTAAAAAAGGAAGTCGGTATCTGAGTGTGTTAATGAGTCAACAGACAGGCTTCCAGACCTACCTGTGAACACAGCCGGGCCTGCTGGTTCTCACGCAAACACAACAACAGGACAGAAATTATGAAAAGAAGGGTTGCACCTTCATTCCAGTTCCCAACCTCACAAGAAGTAGTGTCGGCCTGGGAATTGAGGCCAGATAAACAATGATTCATATAACCGTTGCACTATTTTTTACTACCCCATGGGGGTGTGCAAAAAGATGCCCTCTACCCACCCCACCCAACCCCCAAAAGAAAAAGAACACAATAACAAACCACCTAGGCTGACCTTCTGAGAGTTATCTAAGCTTGGGTCCTCACAGAGATCTAGACATCTGGCTCTGTGGACAGCAAGATGTTATTATTGCCTGACTGAAAGGAGTAACGCATCCAAAGACAGAGCCTAAAGGGTGTGAGGGATTGATGATCCATGGGGACTAGAAAAGGAGTCAAAAGGACACAGGTAGGCAGAGTCCAGGTGAGGATGTTTAGAAGAGTAAAGCCCTTCAAGGAAGACATTGGCTGTCAGAACAGCAATTCTAGTACTCAGGGATCTGCAAATGTGTTCACATCACACATCGCACTTTCCAAGGATATGGAAATGACCCTAAATCCCCAAAGAATCTTTCTTTTTTAAATCCAGAACTGTATATTTCAAAGTAGGAACTTTGAAACCAAAATATCTAATCATAGATAAAAGGCTACAGCTCACCTCTTGAATAATTGCCCTGACTGGGTTGTTCTAACAGTAAGAACAAATTCTTTTCATCAAAATGCTCATCTAAAAGACAGCATTTTAAGCCGAGGAGGGCAGGAGCACTTTGAATCCCAGAGGAAACGTTTTCTGACTTTAATTTTTAATTAAATCTCTTCTTGCCAGCAATAAAGTAGTTTGGGGAAAGGTCATACACCAAAATGATGATTTTTTTTCTGGAGCCAGAATAATAAGGAGAGGAGACGTTTTAACTCATCTCTAATTTGCCACAATACGTTCAGAGGGTGATGAAGCAGGCACGAGGAAGAACTAGAGACCTGCATTGCCTACTGTGTCCCCCACATTGCACCAGGTGCTGAATATATTTAGCCGTGTTTTTCTATCTCAAACCCCCTACGAGGCTGATCATCTTTCATCCTGATTTTCCAGGTGAGAAAATAAAAGTTGGCGTTAAGTAACACATCAAGTGGTTATGGGCCTAGAGAGTAAAGACAGAAGATCAAAATTAAACGCCCGTCTTAGGACTCCAGTGGCTTCTGTCTCACGCACAAGCTTTGTCCTTGAAAACACAAAGGGAATTTGGTGACAACGCACCACACATACTTCCAACCAGAACCCAAGAGAAAGAACAGAATTCCCTGAACAATTTCTTAAGAATTATAACCCTCAGCCCTGCTCTACTTGTTAGCTAGAAGTCTGTGTTATATTGGATTAAGGGGACCTTATTTTATCTTTAGTTGGCATGGACCCTTTCCTTGATTTTGAGCAGGTCTGCACATGCATGCCGAATGGCCACTTCCAAAACCAAAGGACTTGATCCTTTCCCCTTTACATGTCCCTTCAAAGAAGACGGGGGTGGGGGGAAGGAGGAAGAGAAAGGATTGTCATGTGATTTGGTCCTTCCTTCCTTCCTTTCATCACTCATTCATTTAAAGTCAATAAAACCCAGGTTGTGCAATACCTGTTAACAGAGTCCTAGTATGCCCTTTGTGTTGAGTTGGAATGAAGTCTCAGGGTTTGTTCAAAATGCAGACAAGCTTCAATTTCCCTGGTAAACACTTAATATATTAATAAGATCATCACTGCTGGACTCCAACAGGCAGCTCTGTGTGAATTGCTTTTACAAGCCAATCAGTATCACAATTGTCCCTAGGAAATAAAAAAAAAAAAATTCAGTAATTCCTGAAAGTCCATGATAATTTCATATTTTCCAGGCTCTTCAAGTGCATGAGGTTATTAATCCTAAAAAATAAAAACACCCTAGGAGGGGGTGCAATTGGCCTTCTCTCTGGGCTAAAAAACGAGGCTCAGGATCTCACATGGAGCCTGCTCTCTGACACGTGGAACAGGAACCTCAATCTACAGCACCCTATTGTAGGACACCAAGTCACACCACATGTGACCACAAAGAATACCACCAGTTAAATCAGATGACCAAATCCTAGACCAGGGTTCTCCATATATGTTAAAAAAAAAAGCCTTGCTATAGGGTCCCAGTTCATAAAATTCACAGAATTATTTCAATAAAATGTGTTTCAATGTGTCTCTGTGATGAGTGGATGGCTGCAGACAAGTTTTCTTGGGACAGTGATGGTCCTATGTCTGACTAGAGTGCCTTAAAAAAAAGAAAATGTCAATTCAGACATCCATTTAAATGTCCCCTTGAAAGGGAATCAACTGGGCCAGTTGCATTCATGATAGAGAGGTCAGGTCAGTAGTTTATAGCAACTCGTTTTGGTTTTTTTTGGAAATTCTGAAGGAGTAATCTTAATAAATCCTCTCAAAGAACACAAAGGCAATCATGGGGACTTATTAGGAGGAAGTTTAAAGATGATAAACTACATTGGTGAGATAAAGATTAAGAATATTGTGACAAGTAATTCTTGTTTCCATCCCAATGAAATACCTGCTCATTCTTCAATGATAGCAAGGGCTATCTTATGAGAATTTCATTTCTTGGGGAAACAGTGCTGGCAGGGTTCTCTAGAGAAACAATGCCAGGACACTTATAATGATAGATAGATTTATACATCACAAAGGACTATAACAGCTAATTAGTCCACACAGCAGTACATGGGGCTCAGTTCAACTGACGTCTGTGAGTCAATATAATGGAAGCCCTTCAACTCAGGAGGGCTGCTGAGTTCAAGAAAGTAGATGCAGGAGTTTTCACTTGGGCAATGCAGACAGATTTGCCTATAGGTGGCAAACAGCAAGGCAGGTCACTAACAGTCATTATCTCTGAAGTCCAGCAGAACAAGCCTAGAGGGGATAATGAACTCAAGCAAAATAAGACAACATAAAACAAACAAACAAACAAAGGGGCTGAGCCCCGGTTTTGTAGTGGTTGTGCGCGGGACTGCGGCCCACTGGGACGGAGGTTCAATTCCAGCAGTGGGGCTGGGCCTCCTACTCCCACCACCGGAGAGCAGTGATGCCCCCCCGCAAAAAAAAAAAAAATAAGACAACATGATTTATTAGCCTCAACCTCAAGTGAAGTACACACTAGGATACTGGCAGAGCACCTCTTGAAGGAATTTCTAGCTCTAGTGACAGGATTCACAGATTGGTTGTCCCACAGGTAGTACAGCTCACAAGTTGAGACAGAGAACTAGCTGAAACAACCACACACTTGTCTGATCATCAGAATATGAGAGAAGGGTAGGTCTTGCTGAGCCATTTATCTCTTTGCCCTCCAATCAAATTGTGACCTGATCAATCCCACATGGTGCTAATGGCCAGGTTGGCACAATAAACCTGCCTGTCACAGAAACTTTACCTCCTTTATCCTATTGCCCTGTTCTTGCCCCATCACACTTCCTGTTCTCCGCCAAATTCATTGAGTATGAATGAAATTAGCCAATCACAAAAGGACAAAATATTATGTGAGACTACTGTTACCTAGGGGGGAAAGACAAGTTAGACATTAATATCAAACAGAACAGATTTTGGAGTTTCCAAGGGAAAGGGGAGGGGAAAAGAATGGAAGGTCATGCAGTGAGCTAGGATGTTGTCAGGTGTTAACTTGGATGAAAGGGAAAATAGTAATCCACAAAGGGAGAATGCGAGGGAAAGCTATTGAAGGATTTAAGGAGTAGTTTAATCTGTTCAATACAAAGGTGATGATAACTTCCATAAGCACATAAATAAAATGAAACCAAAATTAAACCTAACCATACATAAAAGGAACATGATTTGAGTCCCTTGAGGATGCTCAAATCACCCTTTGGTTATAGTGTGACTTGAAAAACACAGAACTAATGAGAGAGGCGGGAGAAAGACTGAAGCATCACCTTCAGAAGTATGTTGCTAGGAGGCAACTATCAAAGAGCTTCTAAGCATATGTGGGGGGAGTGCAGTATTGTGAGGAACAATTCCTTCACATATTGTATTGTTGTAAATGTTTCTATTACGTTGTAGCAATATTTTCTGACTTATCCTGGCAACTGCTCATTTACTAAACATAAGGACCTACTCTGTGCCCAGGGCAGCTCTGAGCAGTAGGAATGCTGTATTGAGTGACAACTCTCACCTTCTAAAGGAGAGACATGAAACAACAGAACCCACAGATGCTTGTATGAAAACAGATGGATCATGGAAAAATAGTGAGATGAGAATCTGATCAAATGGTCATACAGGTTGCTTCTATGGAGCACACAAGAAAGAAGAATTTGGTAGATAGCTGAAGCTGACAAGGCATTTACCAGGCAAAGTCCACATACTAAGTATGGGGCAAAGGCTCTGTAATATGTAATATGAACTGAGAACAGAGGAGGAGGCAGGGGTCAGACCATAATGGCTTTCTGGGTCCATTAGGATTTATTATTCATCTAAAATCAATGGAAAGCGACGGAAGGGTTTTAACACCTGGGCTGAAAGATGGTGTTGTCACCTCAGAGTAAACAGACAATCTCAAAAAGGCAAGCCATGCCAAGATGCTCTGAACACAGCCAAAAATATCTGCATTGGTTTCTCCATTACATCTGCCCACCCAAGTCTCCACCGTGGTCTTCATGAATCTGAGGCTCACGTCCTCATCGTGTTCTCCACTAAACCTTCCCCTGACTTTGACCAGCATTGCTCTTATTAGTTATTGTGGACTCAATTCTGACTCATAGTGACTCGAGGGGATGGGACAGACCTGCTACGGTGGGTTTTCAAGGCTGTGACCTTTGGGAGCAAGTTATCAGACTTATCTTCTGAATGTGTTTAAGTTGTCAGGCTATAGGTTGGTAGATGAACAGCGCTCAACCATCTTCACTACCTGGGGATTCTTAAAATTACGCATGGCAAACAAATAAAGCAAATACTTTGAAAAGAGCCTAGTGATTCAGCGGTAGAATGCCCCAGTGGAATTTTTTCCTCTGTGGTAGAAGCACATGTTCTATTTCTGGGCAAAGTACCTTGCAGACAACTACTTCCATCCCCGGAGGCTTGTGTGTTTCTCTGGTGTGGTCCTGGTTGCTACTGAGCATGCAGACTGAGAAAACTAAGGAGAAAGTTCAGAAGACAATTTTCAAGGAACATCTCATGAAAACCCTATTGATTGCAAAAACCTGATCCACATCTGGTCATAGGAGTAATACAGGACCAGGTAGCATTCATTCTATAGTGCAGAATTGTCATACGCAGATCCAACTTGACAATCACAGCCCAGGTGTAAAACAAAACAAAAAAATAGTCAGAAGAGGATGTATCTTACTGATGTTGTAGTTGTTAGGTGTAAATTGAGTCAGTTCTGACACTTAATATTACACAATATAAGAAAACATTATCCACTCACAACTCACAACTGTTCTTATCCTTGAACATGTGGTAGCTGCCACTGTGTCCCTCTTGTCCAGGGACCTTTCTCTTTGTTCCTATCCTTCCACTTTACCAAGCATGATGTCCCTCTCCAGGGACTTACCTCTTCTGATAACATGTCCAAACTATGTGAGACAAAGTCTCACCATCTTGCCTCTAAGGAACATTCTGACTGTACTTCTTCCAAGATTTGTTCTTTTAGCGGTCCATGGTGCTTTCGATATTCTTAACTAGCACCATGTTTTAAAAACACCAAATTCTTCCCCAGTCTTCCTGATCTAATGTTCCACTTTCACAGACACAGAAGGCAATTGAAAATACCATGGCTTGGGTCAGGTACACCATAGTCCTCAAAGCAACACCTCTGTTTCTCAACACTTTACAGAGGTCCTGTGCATCAGATTGACCCAATGCAAGGTGTTTGATCTTTTCAGTGCTGCTTCCATGACCATTGATTGTGAATCAAAGACAAATGAAATCCATCACAGTTTTAACCTTTTCTCCATTTTTCATGTTACCAATTGGTAACATGATGAGAATTTTGATCTTTACATTGAGTTGTAATTCATTCTGAAAACTGCCATCTTTGATCTTCATCCACAATTATTTCAAGTCTTCCTCTCTGTCAGAAAGCAAGATTGTGTCATTCACATATCTAAGGCTGTCAATAAGCTTTCCTTCAATACTTATGTCACAGTCTTCTTCATATATGCCTGCTTCTTTGATAATTTGCTTGGCATACAGATTGAATTGTATGGTGAGAGACATAGTCCAGATATACATCTTTCCTGATTTTAAGCCACACAATATTACCTTCAACTGCCTCTTGATCCAGGTACAGGTTTCTGCACGAACATAATTAAGTGTTTTGTAATTTCCATTCTCCTCAAGGCTATCTATAATTTGTTATGATATATGCCTTTACATAATTACTAAAACATGGGTAAGCATTTTTATGATATCCTCTACTTTCAATCAAGATCCAGTTGATGTCAGCAATGAAATCTTTTGTTCCACATCTTCTTCTGAATCTGCTCCAACTGTTAGAGGATCTTCAGTAACATTTTAATTTTATGTGAGATCAATGATATTGTTCTAGAAGTGTGCATTCTGTTGGGTTACCTTTCTTTAAAATGGGTACAAGCATAGGTATCTTCTAGTCAGTTGAGAAGTGTGTACATATGAATAAAAAAATTACATGATGAATGTGTGCTACATACTTGCGGAATAGGGCAAGTTCAATTTGGTGCAAGTCCTTAAGTCAACTATCAAGCTGGAGGTTCCCTGACTCACAGAACTCCTGCACCTGATGAACCAGAAAGTGAGAAGTAGAAGCAAGAAAGGTTGATGGATACAGAGGCTGGTTAATCCAAGATCTCTGGCATGCTCTGATGCATCCCAGGATCCGCAAGCAATATCGTGGGTCATGGGCTCAAGTCCAGAGAGCCAGATGGAGATGCAGAACCCAAACTGTCAAGAAGCATCAGGGCTCCCACATGAGGTAGACCACCAAGCCAAAAAAACATGACTTGAGCTGTTCTCTGCTTAAGGGATTGATCTTCACCTGAATCTTCCCACAACTGGTTGGTTGCTCACAGCAATTCCATTGAAAAGTAGATTACATTATATGGTGTCACATCGGGGGTGGGGGTAAGGGGTGGGTCTCAACTGCCCAATTCTCCTGGTTTCCAATCAAGTCAACAGAAACCTAATTATTACAGGAGGGGGATGGTCTGAACAGAACTTAGACGTAGTCCCTTCAGTACACAAGCAAGGAAAGCCAAGCACCAGAAAATGGGTTCTCTGAATTCAGAGAATGAGCGAAAGTTAGGAGGGACAATTTCTCTGTCCACTTTAGTACTTTCCAATTGGCAATGCGAGTAAATTTCCAGGAGGAAGAATCATCCCTCTTCACTCTGCCGTGAATGTGACCAAGATGATAGGGTACCTTCAGATAACACAGAGCAGCAATTCTCAGATGTTCTGAAAGTGTTCCTCTCAGAGGCAGTGGAAAAATGACATCCAGAAGCACATGCACACTTAGGTATTTTCCATATCAGAAAATGACCTTGTTAACTATCCTCTTCCATTGAGACTTCTCCCTTGGCACAACATATATTACAATTATGGATACAAGGGATAAATATAGTCACCAACCAGTCAGTCAGTCAGGATGAATTCATCATTTGTGTGCACAGCATCCTAATGTAATTAAATCCCATTCACATTTATAAGTGTGTGGAAGGCAGCAAGAGAACAGAACAGCGGATATGATTCTGAATCCTGGTTTCACTACTTAGCTGGCAGTGATGTTGGCTAAAAAAGGCACCCTCCACACATCCCAATTTCCTCATCAACAAAGGGGGAATAATACATAATGCTGATCTCACTGAATTGGGAGAATATTCATGAAGGAATACTTCACGCACAAGCCTGGTGCTCATAAATGTGTCTACCAATGACTTGGGCAGGGGAGAGAGGAACACTCCACATTTGAGGAGTCCAGTGGGGGTGATTCCTTCTATTTCTGTTCAGATACTTGACAATTTTCTCTATGGGATTATTGCTCCAGTGACTATGGCTGGCTGCTAGTTCAGACTCATGACAACCAAATGTGTTGACAAAAAATTGTTGTCTGGTATATCTCCATCTTGAAGATCTCTGATACCTTGGAGCCCGTGGCCAAAGCTCTTATGTGTGTTCATCTCGGTGGGGGGGGGGGGGTTCCTCATGGTAACTCACCCTTGGCCTTACCAAACATGCTACCCTTTCCAGGAACATGTCTTTCCTGGTGACACATCCAAAGTAAGCAAGAGAGCACTTTGCCGTCCTCATGTCCAAAAGGTCATCTGGTTTTATTCGTCCTCATGTCCAAAAGGTCATCTGGTTTTATTCTTTGGAAGCTTTCTGTACTTAGGCCCCATGCAAAATCGAGCTGCTGGTGACAGGGCTCTGGCAGGGATCAAAATTCATGTATGAGTATATAATCACCACCAGGGTATTGAGTAGCTTGGGTAGGTTATGTTTTATCTTTCCAGGCCCTGGAAGGCTATCCCAGGCAGGAAGCAGACAGGATTTGTTTCTCAGGGCCTGGAAGTTCACCCTGAATCTACTTTAACTATAAATGAGACGTGTTAGAAGGCTTTTGTTTTCCATCAGTCAGCTCCTACCTGTGTCAAAGGTTTTTGCGTTACCCAAGTCAGTTCTTATGGGCTGCCCAGTTGCCTAGGGCTTTTGAGTGAGCCCCACACTCTAATCATCAGGGAAGACTCATTGTCTAACCACATTTGACCTGAGTGCCAATGACACGATGGCAGAACCCATGAGTTATGCAGAGAGCCTTGTGGGTGTCATTTGGTGACTGCTTTCCCCAAGCGTGTCATTTCAGACTGGAGCCTGATAGTGCCCGGCTTCCAACTGGAAGCGATGGCTCACATTTCTTCACCCTGTTTGGAAGAACCAAAGCCAGCAGAGTGCCAATACAACCGAAACACCCATCACAAATGCCTGGCATGCTCTAGCCTGGGCTCAGTTGTTCTGGGTGTTGTCTTGATCTACAGAATACGATGATGGCCAGGGTATGGTAGAGCGAAGCATCACTTGGCTGTGGAATCTATCCAGACTCATTGTCTTGCCAGCGCTGTGAGCAAAGCGAGGACAAGGATGGGGTCGATGAGTCTGTCAAGGCCCAGGGTGCAGGGGGAGCAGGCACAGCCTTAAAAGTCTCCTTATATTTCGAAGCCAAGGGACCTGGCTGGCCGAGATCTGTTGTAGCCTTGTCTCAGAGCCTCAAGACATTTTAATGTAGGAATTTTCAAGTGGCCAGATCACTTCCCAGGAGACCTGGTAGCATGGCGGTCAAGCAATGGGACTGCTAACTTTTCATGAGTCAAGCATTGGGGTCAGCAGTTTGAAACCACCAGATGCTCCATTGGAGAAAGGAAGACAAGACTTTTTTACTGCCATAAAGAGTTACCGTTTCAGAGACTCAGTTCTACTTTGTCTTATAGACGCTCTCTGAGTCAATACAGACTCCATGGCAGTAAGTGCCTTTGAAACACGACCTGACACGATCAGGTGCTCAGTAGTGGGTGTCGCCTCAAGCAGTGACTTTCACCCACACAGGCTCATTGCTGCTCAGTGTAGCCAGAGCCATGTCCAGATGGAATGCCTGGTTTCACTCCTTCCTAGGAAGGGCATTGAACGGAAGTAGGGGATCATGGTCACCAGGTTCCTCTGCGACGACGTCTCCCAGAGAGGGGCCTGGGTGCTTTCACCAGAAAGCAAACCACCCGTTGCAGAACAAGGCTGCTGAGACCCAGACGAAACAGTCCCAGGATGGTTTCTGGGGTGACCCCGGCTCCCTGCATTCCCAAGGAGCCAGCTGAACCCAAGCCACAGAAATGCAAGCTCTACAGCAAAGAATTTCCTCGATAACGCGGATACACTGATAGACAGTGATGCTCACGTTAGTTACAATGGCCGTGAAATGGTCCATAGGAGCCACCTGATTAAATTGTCAGGGGAATTTAGATGTTTCTTTTGTACAAGACACAACCGAATCCCAAGGAGTCAGGGTTTACTTATGAGTTTGCTCTTTTCCCTCCTTTTAATAAATTCACATTTTATACATTTCGTAAATTTGTATCATCTTGATCACGCTGCAAGCCAACTGTGCTTATTTGACTTCTAACTTAACATTAGCCCTAGTAACTTAGTGATTGTGCATTAGGCTGCTACCCACAAAGTCAACAGGTCAAGTCCACCACCTGCTCGTGGAAGAAAGGACCATGACAGTCTTGGAGACTTGGTCATTCTACCCTGTCTGATAGGATCCCTATAAATCAGTATTGTCATGAGGAAACAGTGATTTGGGTTCTTTGGAGTTTTACTTGTTAAAAAAAACTTAACTGTTATTGAGTAAATTCTGTCTCATGACAGCCCATGTGTGTCAGAACAGAAATGTTTTCCACTGTTCAGGTAGAAGGGATCCCAACAAAGAGGGCTTTGGGAGCAGATCCCCAGCCCTTTCTTCTGAAGGACCTCTCAGTGGGCTTGAACTGTCGACCACTCTGTCAGCAACTGTGGGTCAAACCATTGAGGCCATGCATAAATCCCCTTACTTAACCTCACATCACACTTCTCTATCCTTAAGCATTCTGCAAAATCCATTAGCAATGACTAAACAGGAGGCTGTCTGTTTGGGGTCACAAAAAGTATGAGTATTCTATTGTTGGGATTGGATTTGGATCTAAAAGTCAAAATAAGATGCTTCCTCACCAGCCCTCCTTTAACCCGGTTATGTGTCATTTTCTATGTTAATATATCAGAATAAGATGATGTTCCACATGCAGGTCTCTGACACACACCAACAGATGTCTTTCTAGGAAGGCTGTTCCTGTTTGCAAGTCCCATTGCTGGGTGTCCATGAGTGTGTCACAGGGCACACACCCCTTGCTCATGGACTGAGGGAGCAGCCTGGCTGAACACTGCTCTGCTGCTCTGCCAGCTCCGGCAGACATGACTCCCAATGCAAGCTGATCTCCTGGGGGGTGGAAATCCCTGTGGATTGTGCCAAAGAGGAAGGTCTTCTTAACTGGCTTAGTTTCTGTGCTGCTCTCACAAGCAAACTCCAGTCTTTAAGATGAAGCCAGAGAAATGCCCTTTACAGCTTAAATCCTGAGTATTTGGTTTGGGGAAGGTTGAGGTTGATAGTGGGAGCCCTAAATCCATGTGGAGTCTTTAGAGTCCTCCTGTGTCGGCTTCTCTCTGACATTTGACCAGTAATGTAAAGAGCAGAGCACTCAGGCAGAGTGTGTGTGAAAGGGGCTTCTCTAGGGAGACAGGGTCAAGGACGAAAGGTGGGGATTTTGGATGAAGCAAGGGCAGAGTCCAAGGCAACAACCATGATGTATTTATTTCCCAGAACCCCATGTAACCTGATGGAAGTCCCTGAGAATCTCAAAAGCAATAACCTTAAATTTTTTTGAAATGTATTATATCAATGCATACATGCGGGATCGGAGTAGAGAATTGTCTATAGAAAATTGGACACCCCCAACAACAGGGTTACAAGAAAATGACAATTTTACCAGGGTGTAGTATAACACCAAGGAAACACACATAATTCCTCTAGTTTCTGAAGGCTTCCTTCCCATGCCCCCCTCCCCCGATTACCATACCCCAGATCTATCTTACAAATCTGGAGTACACACATTGGTACAGATAACAGCTCTCCACACATGGAATTCCGGACAAATAAACCCCTCAGGAACAGTAGAGGGAGTAGCAACATCATGAGGGTAGGGGGACGGACAGAGAGGAGGAAGGGGGAGAAAGGTTAAACATATAACCTCCTCATCCTAAAAGGATAAATAACAGAAATGTGGGTAAAGGGAGACAATGGATAGTATAAGATACAAAACAATCATAACAGTATATAATTGATCAAGGATTCATGAGGGTGGGAGGGTTGGAGAGGGAAGGGAAAAAAAGAGGAATTTTTACCAATGGCTTTGGAGAAAATATATTTGGAAATGATCATAGCCACATATGTCCAAATATGCTTGATGCAATTGATGTATGGAATGTTATAAGAGATGTAGCAATGCCCAACAATGATTTCTTAAAATTTGATATGCATGTGGGAGGAAGGGTTGGGGCAAGAAATACCGAGCCAGCGGTGGTGGCTGCTAAGGTTTCTTCCTCCTAACTCACTGTCATGGATTTGATGCTGATTCACAGTTACCCAGTGGGACAGGGTAGAATAGCCACTGTGGGTATCTGACAGTGTAACACCTCTCAGGAATAGAAAACTCATTTTTTCCCATGGAGCATCTGGTGGTTTTGAACTGTGGACCTTGTGGTTATCTGCCCTGTTCTACACCATCTTCATAATTGCTTCTGTGTCTAAACCCATTGTTGGAGTCGTGGTGTCAATCATTTCCTCAAGGACCTTCCTCTCCTCTGATGTCCCTCGACTTTACCTCACATGATGCCCTGCTCCAGGGACTGGTTTCTCCTGACAGCATGAAAAAGTATGCAAAACTAAATCTCTTCCTCCTTGGCTCTAAGGAACATTCTGGCTGTACTTCTTCCAAAACAAATCATTTTGTCCTTTTGGCAGTCCATAGGCACTTTAAAAATAAGGTTTATTGAGATGTAACTCATAACACATTCTTCCATAGTCCAGTCATATAAAAATGAATTGCTTAATCATCACTACAATCAGTTCTAGAAGATGTTCATCCTTCTTGTATTCATTATCTCCTCATTTCCTTCCAATGTCCCATCACTCTGAGGGCAAGGGTGTCACTCCCCCTCTGATCTCAACTTGTCTTCACTTGTCTCTTCTCTGAATGCTCTCGTCTAGCTGGGCTTTGTCCTCAGTGTCTGTCCAATCTTTCATCCTTACCCAGGTGTTTGGACTCATCTCTCCTTCACTTTCAAAGTGAGTGAAAAGACCCAGTGTGTAGACCAGTCTTTGAGTGATTTTAGTCCCTGATTAACAAACCAGGCAAAGAACCTCTAAAGCAGCAGTTCTCAACCAGTGGGTTGTGACCCCTTTAGGGGTCTAATGACCTACTCACAGGGATTGCCCAATTCATAATAGTAGCAAAATGACAGTGATGAAGTAGCAACAAAAATAATTTTATGCTTGGGGGGTGGGGGTCACCACAACATGAAGAACTGTATGAAAGGACCATTGCATTAAGGAGATTGAAAACCCCTGGTCTAAAAAGATGTGCTGACATCTGAGCAGACCCAGGGTGGAGCTTTTTACTCCGAACAGCTAAGGCAGCGGAATGAACCAGAGTGCATTAATTCAGAAAGGAAGGGAAGTGCATGACAGAATTAAGCAGCAAACACATAGGCACACCATCAAACATTGGTATGACTTGGAATCCCGAATGAGTTCGGCCAAGTTGAATGGTTAGATACAAAAGTTGTGCCAAGAGTGCAGTGAACATCTGAAGTTCTTTTCGTTCAATGCCATCATAGAGAGACCTGGTTGTTTCAAGGATTCCGCTAGGAATAAACAAGAAGAGTTAAGAGCAAGCAAATGCTTTGTGGCAGATACAGTTTTCCTTTCCAAATCCGTTTCATGGTCATCAAACTTCTTCATATCTCTGGATGGTGTGAATGGGTGAATGAACTTGACTGACTACTGGCCCGAAGGATGGCAGTTCAAGTCCACGCAGAGACACCTCTGAAGGCAGCCTTGACGATCACTTCCAAACCACCAGAGACAGGCACAGCTTTCATCTCTGATAAAGCATGAACCGTGGGGCAGTCACTTACTCTGGTGTCAATTTGAGGATTAACAGGGTAGGGGTGGAGTCCAGTCTGTCAATCTGGAGAGAGCCCAGGAGACGTCTGTGTGAACCTGGCCTTCTTGTGAGGATTCTGGGAAACATGGTCCTTCCTTCTTGGAGGTGGAGACACTCTCTCTCAGTTCACTCCCTTGGAGACATCTGCTGACACCACTCACTTGGAGATACTCTACTGACAAGGCTGCCTCCTTATGAGACATCCCTGAGGAGAAGACACAGGAAACTACCACAGTGCCCTGAGGCAGACAAGCCCTGTGGATGCCACCAGACCCCTAGACCCATGGAGAGACTCCTGCCAGTACGGAGATGCTTGAGAAGCCACAGAGAGGCCCCTGCCAGGGCTGAGATGCTTACAATGCCACAGGATCCAAAGAATTTCTACCCCCTGGCTAGTGATTGTCCTGCATTTGGAATCATTATATGCATTTCATGAGTCTGAAGAGGACTTTATAGATTGGTATTGGACATAGAAGCTAGTGTCGAACTTTTGACCTTGAAGTGGACCGAGTTGGGATGTTTTCTTTTTTTTTTTTCCAATCATTTTATTAGGGGCCCATACATCGTTTTTCACAATATATAAATAAGCATACTCATCAAACACCCTCACATGTCCACTTCTATTATTGTTCTCCAATCGTCCACCTTTTTCCCTTTAGCTCCTAGTATCGGCTTATCCATTCCTTCCCCTCTTCCCCTGGTCTCTCCTCCCCTCCAACCCTCAATAATTTATACATTGTTATTGTTTTGTCATATCGAACACTGCCCGACCTCTCCCCCAACCCACTCCTTTAATGCCCATCCTTCAAATAAGAGCTTGTGTATATATCCTTGCTGTTGGTTCCGTCTCTCTACCCCCCCTCCCCTCCACCCTTCCAGTATCT
>PVJH01008316.1:0-86153 GCA_004026705.1 Nesogale talazaci
AGTTCCCATCTTCCTCTCCCTCAGTACCTCAGAAGAATGGGGTCATTTAACATGTGACTTCTCCCTGATTTTCTGAATCGAAAGTCATTTTAGAAACTAACCTAAGACCCAAAGTGCAGGTTACGCTCAGCTGAGGACGTCTACATAGCAAAGAGTGCGCCCCCTCCCAAACGAAGCAGGGATTTGGGAACTACCTAATAGAAAGTGACCAGATTTAAGCGGGGCACAATTGCCTAGGGCGAGGGAGGGCTCTTGATTAAAAATTTGGTCTATATGGAGCAACAAAAATGTTCATAGAATGCAAAAATAGTATTGCAATATATTTATTTAAATTTTAAAACGCCATGAGACTTTTCTGTTTGATAGGGAAATTAAGCTAATGATCTACCCTATGTCCCTCTAATACAGAAACAGAGTGATAGCAAAAATGGAAAGTACTTAAGAAATCATGGGGTCCAACCTTCCCATTTCAAAGATGGAAACAAAGGCCCAGAGGAGTTCACATAACCAGTTACTGCATGTTTGAGAGTTTAGGAGAATTACATAGTTAGGCAGACAGGTTTGCTTTAAATTGATCATTAAACATCATTGTGAGGTATTTATTTTTATGAAATTCAGTATAGTTATTGATCATATTTATAGTTATATAATAAGGAAATATTTATCATAAATAATTTTAAGCTACTTTTGCATCAATATCTAGCTTTTAAAAGAGGTCTGTTATTCTCAGTATACAGAAGATGTACACTCACACGAACACACCTACACATACACTCCTATCCCCACACACATATCTCACCTCCCATACCCAAGTACAATTTTGTCATTGGAGTAATTTTAGAAAAACAAATTGAATAATACCACAAAAAGTCATGCTCTGGATGAATTTCAGTGAATAAAATGTCAAAAACATCTAAAAATATTGAGTTAAAAATAAATAGTCTTTGTAAATGTGCATTTGGGGATTTTAGTAGTTAATAAACCAGCAATACATATTAACTTCCCCAAAAACATATTTCTCTCCAAATTGTTATTATTTTCTTTCACTATCATTTTCTTTCATACTTTTTACAATGCACCAGTCTTCAAAATTTCACTTTCAATATTCCATTTTGCTCCATGATAATTTTCTATTTTCATATGTCTTCATTTTGCTTATTTCTCTAAAACAAAACACAAATAATAACACCAAATGAAAATTAGAATACAAAAATTTTGTTTTTATTGATGTTACCCTAAATAAGATTATTATTTTTTGCTTCATCCTTTTTTTAAAAAATCACTTTATTGGGGGCTCATGCATCAGTTTTCACAATACATAAATACATATACTGTGCCAACCATCTTTGCCTGCCTGCTGCCATCATCATTCTCCTAAGATCTGCTTTTCCACTTGAGCCCTTGACATCAGCTTCTCATCTTTTCCCCTCCAAACTTGCTCCCCCTCCTGACTCAACTATCAATATTTTATAAATTAGTTATTATTTTCTTAAACCTATAATGTAACAAGTTTCTTACAGGTAATCTTATCTTTGAATATACTTCCATTAGATTTTTCTCTGGGGACAGATATCAAGGATGTCTATTTCATCTTAGCAGACTTTGTATAATATCCTGGATATACCAAAATATTGTAAATATTTTTTAACTCTACTGTATGTTT
Organism: Nesogale talazaci; assembly: GCA_004026705.1. Classification (NCBI taxonomy): domain Eukaryota; kingdom Metazoa; phylum Chordata; class Mammalia; order Afrosoricida; family Tenrecidae; genus Nesogale; species Nesogale talazaci. The sequence continues at coordinate 1,664 of PVJH01008316.1, forward strand.
TTGTACCTAGTCGCAAGGTTCCAAAATTCAAGCCAAACTCAATTCCAACTCATAGCAACCAAATAAGATGGGAATAGAACTGGTATTTGGTTTTCGAAGTATGATAGGTAGGTTTATGGTGCCAACCTGGCCAATAGAAACTTCGGTCACAGTTCAGTTGGAGGGCAAAGAGATAAATGGCTTGTCAAACCCTGACTCTATCCTGCTCTTTCACAATAGGCCCAGTGTGCAGCTGCTAGTTCGCTGCCTTAACTTGTGAACAACACTACTGGTGGGACTGCCAACCGTGGATCCTGTTGCTAGAGCATGAGGGTTCCTTCAGACCTGCTTCACCATGCTGCTTCTTTATACTCTGTTGTTTGTTGCCTGCGCCCTGACTGCCTGCATTGCTCTGTGGAAGACTTAGCTGTCTGCTTGCTCGACCTTGGATCCAGGAGCCCTCGTGTGTTGAAGGACTTCCAGTACATTAACTGTTCCATGAAAGTGACTGTGTGGACTAATTAGCTACTTTATTCCTTCATGTTGTGTGTATTTGTGTATGTGTCTAGAGAACCCTAATACACCAAGATTGTCTCTTTCCATGGGAGTGGAATTCTCATCTTTCTCTGCAGAGTATCCAGTCACCTTGAACGGTTGACGTTGCAACCAAACTCCTAAGACAATGGCCAGATCACCGTGTTGTCACTATGGTACCCGTAGAAAGAAGACTCCACAGAAATTGAAAACATTCAATGTTTCTCTTTTAAATATTAAAAATTAAACACTACTTATCTTGACTTTAATAAGTCCATTGGCATAGAAGGTTAATCATCGGTCTGTTCACCTCAAGGTTGGAGGCTCAAAATCATCAGATGATACTGTAAAGATTTTTAATCTTTGGAAACTCTAAGGAGCATTTCCTCTAAGTCTTACAAGACTCCTTACAAGATTCTGCATTGTCCATGGCAGTGAGTTTGTTTTCTTGACTTGTTTCTATTTTTGTTTTCAGCTGTGTGGTGGTGTAGAGGGTTATGCACTGGGCTACTAACCATGGGATGGGCCAGTCAAGATCACCAGATTCTCTACAAAAGGAAGATGAGCTTTTCCACTTGGATAGATATTGACAGTTTCAGAAACCTTCAGGGGCAATTGTGCTCGGTCCTGTAGGTTCAGACTCAAATGGCAATGAGTTTGGATTTGTTTTCCTCCCCTCTTTTTACATTCTCACCTCAAAGTATCATTTCTCCAATCCTTACAGGGGCCCTCAGTGCTTGTTTACTCATACAAAATGGCTTTTAAGAAAGCATGGAGGCTGAGCCCCAGTGGCGTAGTGGTTGAGTGCTGGACTGCAGCTCATGGGCCTGCTGCTTCAAATCCAGCAGTAGCTCTCCAGGAGCAAGACTGGGTAGCTCCCATGACCACCAGAGGTCAATGATGCCCCCAAAAAAACAAACAAAAAAAGAAAGCATGGAAATTTTCCATGATCTTTTCATTTCACTTCAATTTTCCATAAATATATATACACATACAAATATATGGGTGCTATATATCCTCATAAATATGCAATATATGTATCCTATACCCCATATATAGTTCCCTAAATATATGATTTTCCATTTATAAATATATTTCCTCAAGTATACTATATGCCATATATATACATATTATATGCTATATATGTGGTATCACCTTTGTGAGTGCGGAATATTCTGCTGGCTCTGCTTTATCTTTGGCCTAGAGGCACCATGTTCATGAAAATGTCCTGAAACTTTGGCATCAGAATTTCAACTTGCACAAGTGGAACTATGATCCTTTGTCTCGACATTTTTGAATTTCCTTCTTTATTGACTTTCTTGGTTATAGAATGCAGGAGATGAGGGATTCCAATACAGGAGGTAAGGGGTCCCACTAACTTATTTTTAAGTTTATATTAATCCTTCTTCCAAAACAGGAATTCATTTTTTTCTGCCTGAACTCTCCCACCATCCTTACGCTTTTCTCAGTTGGGTTTTCTCCCTTGTCTCTGGCGCCAGAGACAGGATCTGGGGGAAAATGAATGTAAAGAAAGACCTTCCCGGACTGAGCCCCAGTGGTGTAAGTCGTTGAGTGTGGACTGCGACCTTCAGGCTTGGTGGTTCAAATCCAGTGGCGACTCTCAGCAGCATTGCTAGGTAGCTCCCACGACCACTGGAGGGCAGTGATGCTCCCACCCCCCCCCCCCAAAAAAAAAGAAACACCTTCCCATTAATGATCAAGAAATTCTTCACCAGGAAGTCAACACAGGAGATATGATCCTTGATCTATCCAGTAATTACCTTCTTCTGAATTGCTGCCCTTCCAACAGTCTGTGAGCATCATCTATTGAGTTTATAGTAGAGAACATATTGGATTTATTTTTAATTGCTTATTTTCTTATGAATTATGATTACAATTTTTAACACCAGAGGCAAAGGTATTATGACATAATTAAAAGAAAGAAAATTAAAAGTGCCTCCTTTGCCTCAGGGAAATTTTAGATAGATTGCACTCCATAAAGGTGTACATCTCAAATAACATTAAGCAATGACATCGAAAGATTCAGCAGATCTGGTCAGAGCCTAAAATGATTTTTAACAAATAAATATCAACATAATTCCTGCCTATTGGTTTAGCTAGTTTCTTTTTTTTAAATGGTTTAGTTAGTTTCTTTTTAGAAACATTTCATACAAACAGGATTTTAAAATAAGTTCAGAAAAAATATGAATAATAAGTATATATAATTTACTTTTGATTTAGTCTAACTTCTTCTAAAAATAAATGATCAGAAATCTGAACCGGTTGGTGGACTTATCTTCAAAATAAAAACATTATAAAAGAATAAAAATAAAAATATCATAATGCTTCAATTCAACAGTGAGACACAAAGTACTATGGAACATTAGACAATCCACTTAAATAAAGAAAGGCAGCCATGTACACAAAATATGATACAAGCGGAAGAAAATTGCTTTATAATTTTGAATTAGATGCAATGTATATATTCAAAATATACCCAATGAGCCACTAAATCTGATCAAATACTTAGTTGTCATAAATATTTAAGTGAGAAACAAATTAAATAAGTGCCAATTGTTCAGAATCAAGATGATAAATAAAGGTATTTATAAACCAGAAAGACATTTTTCTTAGAAATTTTTGCTATTTTAATATCATATTTTGATCTATTCCTCAATACATGTAGGATTGAATTTGCACAGACGAGTTATTCTTATTGGTGAACCATTCTTATTGGTGAACCATTCTTATTCTTATTGGTGAACCATTCTTATTGGTGAACCATTGGTGAACCATTAAACACTGTGCCGATTGCTCCCTGGTATATTGTGTCTGTACGTTTGTGTGTTTCTGTGTTTGTAGAGAAAGAGTTCTGAACAATATATGTGAATGCCTATTATTTTATTTGGTAGAGCAACCCTCTGAAACAAATATTATTACAAGCCTCTGGAAAGAAGACTCTCCACAGAAATTACTAAAATCAGGAGAATAAAGAAGAAAAGATTCATAGTGGTCTGATTGTCGCTGCAGTTAAAGGCCAACACGCTCACCATATATTGTCTAATGGACCAGGGATGGAGGGGGACTAGAATTCATTTCAATTTCTCCTATCTTTGGAGTCTGTCAGATGCTTTCATGGCCCGAATAAAAGGTACCCTGAGCACTTGATGGAGCCAGTAGAGGATTGTATAAAAGGATGGAATGAATGACTATTAATGACCGTAGGATTCCATTGCATTATGTATATCATAATTTAATGGGTGAAGGGTAGAATTATAGAAAATGTGTGCTTGTGCGTGGGACCACAGCCCACGGGATTGGAGGTTCAAATCCAGCAGCAAGGCTGGGCCTCCTACTCACACCACCAGAGGGCAGTGATGCAAAGATAAAAAAGCAAATGTGGACAAAAGTGGAGAAAATTAGAAATATATGCACCTGACTTCTTGCCTACTTCAGTCATTCACTATATGTCTGACCTTATGCCTTTTACAATACAGCATCTTTAAACTACGAGTGTATATGAGTAGGTCCATGGATGAGAAAAGAAATTGCTACTGGACCAATTAAGTAAAAGATCAAGATTTTGATTCACCCAGTGGCAAAGAGAAAGGGTTTCAGTTTATGTCTCCCCAAAAATGACAGCCAAGTAAGCCCTATTGAGCCTAGCAACATGCTTGGTTTATTTGTAATTTTTAAAATTATTTTCATTTCATCTCAACACTCTACAGATAAGAAATATGAGTAGATACACACTGATGGACTGAGTGGCATTGGGCCCTAGAATCCTGTTCAGTTTCCCTTCTGAGTTGGGATGGGTGGCAAGGTTGAGATCTTACTTGTTACAGACACATGTGCCAACCCCAAGTCATGTGGAGCAGAATTTATCCCAGCTGATTTGAAAACCCCCATCCAAGTAAAAGGTGTGAAATGTTAAGGATTATTTAAGCATGACCAACACAGAGCAAATAGGAACTAAGAAAGTATATATTTTTTTTAACAAAGCGGGCAATAGGACATTGGAAAATGCTGTATTGCGTCATATAATTACTGTGTAAAGTAAAATTTAATCATATGTTATTTTAAGCACATATGCAAATATTTTAATGAGTACTGAAAGATATTTAATAATTGTCAAATTTCCTAAAAATACTTATTAGGTTGATTAAATTTCTATAAATATAGTGTCATTAAAAAACACACAAATACAGTTGCCATCAAATAACTCACAGTGACTTCATATTCTATGGTAAGTCACAAAGTCTTACTATCTAAATTTCAATTTGCACATATTTGTGTTTAATCCAAGGAAAATATGCTTAAAACTATCTCTGTGATCAATGTATGGTCCTAGACAAGTTCTCTCAGTAATATATTTATATTATTCCCAAAATACCTTCAAAAGGAGGTTCAATCAAAATATTGTCTTCCAAGGGGATTTCCTGTGGCAGAGGTATATTTAATATGGTCTTTTGAGCTATACGCCTCCCTTTTATGATGCATTGGAAATTCTAGCTTCTATACCTGCGGTTATAATCACATTTTAGAGTGAGTTATCTTTTATACTAATGGACAGAATTATGGCAGTATATATTTTGAGCCCCAGCTTAATAGAGGGTGTCATACGTACCCTCACACATTCTTCCCTTGTGCTATGATTTGTAAATCAGTCACATCTTTGATATCTGTGTTAAAATAAGAACTAACTTTTGGTTTTAAGCTGTTGCTTTAATAAGTAAACTATTAGCTTCCAACTTAATTGAGAAAAGCAGGAAGCTGAGGTTAAGAACTGGTGAGGATATGACTTAGCATACATGCTATATTCAGAAGTAATCAACATGCCCTTCACCCACCCTTTGCAGTCAAATCACAATTCCACCAATGTCCCATAACAAAGATATCATATATATAACTCCCAGTTTCCCGGTTGAACATACTCAGAAAATGAATATTGAGTCAGTTGGGGAAAATTGCCAATTGGGCTCAAATTACCTCTTTGAGAAAAACCACTGTTCCAAAGCTGGATTTATCATTCTACACCATCGCTGAGCAACTTTGAAAGGTTCTCTCTCTGGTTCCTGTGTTTGCCTTGCCTCTGCCTTACCTCCAGTTCCTGGGACTTGAGGTATCAGTTTATTGATTGATCTTTGCTACCAAATTCTGTAGCTTTGTAAATCAATAGCCTACTTTGGTGTTAAAGGGAAAGTCCTTGAGGGAATCTCAATGTTGGATTTGGGACTTGACAGCCTCCAGAGCTATTTAAAATATTCTCTCAATGGTTCCTTGGTTCTGGGAGACATTTGTACCTATTTGTGAAACCCTGGACATGAGGGAGAATACCAAGAGGTGGTTGATAACACAGATATTGTAATGGTATATCGTTTTGTAGAAATCAGATATTTAGAATATGTTTGTCAATTAAATTGAAAGTTTATTATAGAGAAAGATAGAGAAAAACAAAGTAGGAAAAAGAAGAAAGGTCTGCACAGGTTGAGAAAGAGACCAAGTCCTATGCAGGTGCCATCCCCAAAGAGAGTGGTGGGAGGAGGTCCATTTAGAATATCTTTAATTTCCACTCTATTAGGATAAGATGTTCACTTCACTCATCCTTCTAAAAGAAAATATTCTTGCAATATTACTACTACTTTGTATACTGTCTTTTCTACAATAAAACACTCATTTGTTAGGTTTATTAAAACAGGGATTATTTTAGTAAAGATAACTTCTCTGCTTTCCTGTTTTGTTTTCTTTCTTTCTTTTGAGTGATAGTAGGAGGTTGCACAGTATGGAATAAATGCTTAAATATTGAAATGTATTTAAGTATAGCATTCCTAGTACTTGTTTTTTTTAAATAAGTCATTTTATTGAGGGCTCAGACAACTCTTATCACTATCAGTGCATACATCAATTGTATGCAGACCACATTTGCACATTTGTTGTTGTGATGGATAGATTTGTTATGCCAACATGGCCACAGAAGATTGGTGGGTCTGTTGTGACTGCACGGCCAATGAACATGCGGGATGAATTGAAGGGCAGAGATAGGAAGAGCTCGGCGAGTCCCGCCCTCTCTCTTGCTTCTGGATCTTCACAAAAGAGAGCCTTGTTTGTCCTGTGCCTCGACCTCCAAGCAACACTACCCGTGGGACACCTAATCGTGGACTGTGTTCCTGTGAGTTGAGGGTCCTTCAAGCCCTACTTTGCCACGCTCCTGGGATATACATCTCTTGAGCTGGGGACTGTTGGACTCTGCCATCTGGCTGACTGTTGGCGACCTGCTCTGCTGTTTGCTGCCTATAACCAGATAGCTTGGATTGCTCTACAGAGGACTGCTCAGTGGCCCTCAAGATTTGAAGGACTGCCAGTCTTCTAGTTGCCTCATACAAGTGAGTTGCACCGAGCAATTTGTATTGTTTTATAGTTTACTTTTTCCTTCTTATCTTCTATACCTTTCTCAATATATAAATATATAAAAAGAATTACTAGTGTCCTGAATTTTATTTCTCTAAGAGAACCCTGCCTGACACAGTTGTCATCATCATTCTTGAAACATCTTCCTTCCCCTTAGGCCCCCAGTATCAGCTCCTCATTCTCCCTCCTTCTGAATTTCCCCTCTCTCATGAACCCTTAATAATTTACAAATTGTCATTATTTTGTCACATCATACACTGTCTGATATGTCCCTTCACCCACTTCCCTGTTGTCTATATCCCAAGGAGGAGGATATATATATAGATTCCTACAATTGGTTCACCTTTCTACTCCACCTCCCTCCACCCTCCCAGTATCACCACTCTCACCACTGGTCCTGAAAGGATTATCTGTCCTGAATACCCCATGATTGTGGCTCCAGTGTACATCCCCTGGTCTAGCTTGATTTGTAAGGTAGACTTGAACATGATTGTGTGTGGGAAGAAGCATTTAAGAACTAAAGGAAAGTTTCATATTTCATTGTTGCTGTACTGCTCATCTCCTCCCTGTGATCCCTCTATAAGGGGATGTTGCTTCACCAAAAGATGGGCATTGGGTCTCCAATCTGTACTCCCTCTCATTTATAGTGATATAATTTTTAGTTTTTGATACCTGATACCTGATCTCTTCAACACCTCATCATCACAGAGGATGGTGTGCTTCTTCCATCTGGACTTTGTTGCTTCTGAGCTTGATGGCCACTTGTTTACTTTCAAGCCTTTGAGATGCCAGACACTATATCTTTTGATAGTGGGGCACCAGAAACTTCTTTCACTACATTTGTATGCACACATTTGTCATTAGCAATTGTATCGGAAAGGTGGGCACGCAAAGTTATGATTTTTAGTTATTTGATAACAGGTTCCTTTGACACATCGTGATCATACAAGCTGGTGTGCTGCTTCCATGTGGGCTTTGTTGCTTCTAAACTAGATGGCTTCCTGTTTATTTTCAAGCCTTTAAGACCCCAGATGCTATATCTTTTGATAGTCGGGCACCATCAGCTTTCTTCATCACATTTGCTTATGCACAACTTTATCTTTGGTGATCGTGTTGGGAAGGTGAGCATCGTGGAATGCCGATTTAAGAGAACAAAGTGTTCTTGCATTGAGGAAGCACTTGAGTGGAGGTCCAGTGCCCATATGCTGTCTTAATACTAACCCTATAAGTATATGCACCTAGTTCTATTTCCCCATCATTATATATAAATGTGTTCACCGATGTACATACCTGTCTTTCCCCATCATTATATATAAATGTGTTCACCGATGTACATACCTGTCTTTAGACCTCTATAAATCTATAAATGCCCTTTACCCTGCCCCCTCCCATTCTTTCCTCTATTTCCTTTCACTTTCCTCTTGACTTGGAGTTGTTTTTGTTTTTGTTTCAGTTAAGGAATTTGTACCATTTGTACTTCCCTCTGATTGTAGATGACGGATGTGAACAGCCTTACTCTCATTCAGAGTGTATTATAAAATGGATGAAAGCAGATGAAGTTAGGTTAAAAATTAAACACCTCATCCCTTGATCTCCCTTTGACTTCATTTTAAATTTGTTCTAGTTTTTAATATTTTTGCTTTCTTTTCAATTGAGTTTTTAATCTGCTTTACTTTGCTGTTATTGCTGGGTCTTTGGTATTGGTATGTCTCTCTGCATATGAAACTTATGATAGAAAAATGTATAGGAAAAATACTGGATTAACATTTTCTTGGATTTCTTGGATTAGTTATGTTTAATTAAAACATTGTGGTGATTACTATACAATTCTCCTTAATATTATTGAGGTATTGAATTGTATGATATGTGAATTATATGCCAGTAGAACTGTTAAGAAAAGAAGCAGCCATACTTCAATATTTCTCTCATTTTTTCTTGGTTTTATGCCTTTGATAAATAAGAATTAAACATTGTAACATAACAAAGATATATAATTCAGACAAATCAAAGTAATCCTTTTAAATAGAGAGAGAAAGAACACTCATAAATTAGTTAATAATAATTCACAAATTCACCTCAAAGGGATCGTCATTTGCAAATGTGCCCTAGAAAAAAGTCATATGTTCACTGCTTTTTAAAAATTGTAATGCACATAACAATCCAAGATATTTTAACTTCGAATATGCATTTTATAAAACAAGATTAGTTACATAACGAGTTAGAGCCATTGATCTCTTAAGAAATAAAACACACACACACACAAAAAAAAAACAAACAAAAAACCAAACCAAAACAAAACCAAAACAAGAAATAAAACACATTCATTTGAGCTTCAATTCTAGTAATGTAACTATGCATATAAATCTTATTGTCTCTTGGTATCCTACAAGTTTATTTCCTTTAAGGAAATTGATACAACTTTGGTTCCCAAAGGAAAGAACATTTTCTCTCTGCATTTTATGTTTTTCTTCTCCTTTAAAGAGAGAAACAACAGAGTCTTGAATATATATTTGCATTAATTATGGCTTATACACTCAATTCCAGCTGTGGGCCAGCTGGATTGAAAGTACCATGTGATTTTATAGATTCTAATTTGTATTTCCAGATCACTTTCTTGTAAAGCTACTATGAACATACCTAGTTCCCATGGAAGTTTTAGTCCAACAAATAAATAGACAGATAAATACTAGTAATTAAGTAGAATCCAAATCAAATACTTTGTCTTTTTATAGCAAAAGAACTGTATGACTTTATAAGCTTCAAAGAGCAACATTTATACTGACCTCTGTAAAAGTTTCAGTAAAATCTGGAATTTCTTGTCTCAAAGAATGAAAAATGCATGTAATCTGGGTAAAATATCTTGTTAATCTTTTAAACAATTTAAATATCTTATATTTTAAAAAGGCATTAATTTCAGTCATATAAATATTTTAATATTCAGTGAGGATTTAAATGTGTATTTTTCTCACCTAAAATCACACAAAAAATGAATTGTTATGGGATGCTTACATTGGAGCAGGTTTTTTTCTATGTGATTCAAATATTTCAACTCACTTATTTTAAGCAAAAACTGCATAAGTAAGATTTTTTTTGTTTGTCTTTAAGTGTAGTTCTACCAAATGAAAGCAGTTTATTATAATGAAAGCAGTTCAAAGTAAAGGAAAGTATAGTTCTTAACTAAAGGAAAGTTGAGGTAAGGTCAAGTTGAATGACTTCTCTGAAGAGGCAGAAATAGTCTATGATAAGAGGTTGGTATGCAGCACAAGCAATGTGTAGAGGTTGGGCCCTTCAATGCTTTGTTGTTGGTACTGTTGGTTTGTTTGATTTGACAGCCACTTGTAAGTAAAAATAAGCTTTCCAGCAAAGCTTCTCAAAAGTATCTATAGTTAGTAGTAGTAAAGAGTCCTTGTTAACAAACCGCAGATACCAAAGACAGGAAGGTTGAGAAAGCTTGAGTTATAGTTTATAAAACATGCCAAATTTGTTGAGTAAATATGGAAAACATTGTTCCATGTAAATCCTAATAGGGAAGTCCAAAGAATCATCAACCAATCAATATTACATGTAGGACCAAACACATACAATGGCTTTAGAGTCACTCAATTTACAGTGGTCTGATTTGTATCAAAGTAAAACTGTGCTGGCAGTGGATAATTATTCTGAACTAAACCATGAGAAACCTACCTATCTCCTTTTATTTTAAATCTACAAGAGTCTTTTCCTACCTATGACTGTCTTTTCCTACCTATGTCAGTCTTTTCCTGGCAACAGATGTGTCCTGGTGTTCTCTCCAGACGTGTTTCCTCCTGTTCTCCTCTCCTGCGTTGCTCTTCCCATCTGAGTCCTTCCTCCTTCTTATAAGGTTCCAGGTGAGCATTTAGAAACACACTAGGCTGCAGGGCATCTCTCATCAGCAGGGATCAAATGGTTATGGGGTAAGGAGAGGGTGTTAACCTGAGGCTGATATTTGTAAATATGTGATAAGGCCCCCCAGACAAGTAATTTCTGATTCTGAATTGATGTTTATAGCTGCTGCTTCTTTTGAATTGTATTCCATCTGGACATGGAGGTCCTAAATTTTTCACTCACTTAGACTTTATTCTGTCTGTGGCATTGTGGTCAACTTTACTTTGAGAAATAAGCTTATCTTCTGTCATATTCAGTGCCTCCCTACCTGAGTGGCTCATTCTCTGACAATGTCTCTGAAGATGTTCTACTTCTTTTCATGTTAATTTCATTATCTTTCAATGTTTCCATTATGTCCACAATGTTTCCAGTGGCTAATTCCTCAGGAATGGACAACCTCTCCCTTCTCTGTTGTCTGTTCTTATTCTTGAAGCTTTGCTGAAACCTGTTTAATTTGGATGAACTTCCTGGAATTTGAAATACCAGTGACAAAGCTCCCCGCATTACGGTAGCACACAAACTACCACAGTACTACAAACTGACGACAAGGGGAGTACTGTGTCCTATAGGATTGCCTTTGTTGGACTCTGTCCTATAGGATGGTGCGAAAGCATTGTTCTTTGGGACACCATATCGGTGAGTTGGCAATAGATTGGATAGAATGAGCTCTCTCAGTTTGTTCCTGCTGAGTTTGGATCTGAGAAAGAGCAGAGCAGCTTTCAGATGATCCATGAGTAGTGCAATTCCAGAAGAGGGAATGGCAAGAATCAAGACCTGGAGAAGAAGTACTCAAGGAGCAGTTGGCAGTTAAGACCTGTAGTAAAAATGTGCAAATGATGCAGGATTTAGAAAAGGAGCAAGATTGCAGATGAAAGTTGAATCAAACCATGTAGACCTTGCAGATTGCATTTTTGCAAAGATGCAAGCTCATATGAGACATAAGTGTAATTTCATTTTAAATTGTCCCCTCTGCTTTATGTGTGCCAAACCAGGCTGTGTAAAAAGAGGCAAGTACATCAGCAAAGGAAATTCACATTGGGTGCCATCACAGAGGAAAAAAAGACGAAGATGTCAACACCCAGAATATCACATCTTGACAACAGTTGAGGGTGTTGAAAACAGTATGGCCCTCACAGACGGCAGGTAAGTTGCTGTAGTGTGTGTGTGTGTGTGTGTGTGTGTGTGTGTTGATTTTTAAGTACCTGAACAAAAAAATGAAACTTAAGATTCCCTGCAAACTCTACCAAACAGGATATCAAAGTTTACCTACATTCAGTAAGAGAACTAGATCTATTTTGTTTAATAGACTAGGCTGGAACTGAGGAGCCTTTATGGCATAATGGGATGTACTGCACATGAAGCTTATTGTTTGAAACCACCAGGCACACCACAGATAGAAAGAGGAGGCTCTCTCTTCTCATAAAGATTTGGTCTTGAAATCTCACAGGGTCCGCTGTGCTCTGCCCTCTCGGCCACCGTGAGCTGAACGGCACTCAATGAAAGGGAGAGGGTGAGTGAGTGACTGGGTAGATGGGAACCTGTCTAGACAGTGTTGCACTGTTTCTCCATCTTTTACCAATCCAGAGACCAGATCCCAGAAAAAATTAAACTTTTGAAACCAGATATCTTTTAGAGAACAATTTTTTTCTTTTTAGCTGGCAGTTCCATAGTTATGTGACCTCCTTAGCATATAAAAAGAATCAAGACACCCAAGTCCTCTCTATTAATATATAGTTGTACTCTCTTTATATATATATATACACATGCATATATATGTGTGTGTATGGTGAACACTCAGAGAACAAAGAAGGAACAAATATAAGGGTGTCCTCTCTCTGTTAATATCTCTCTCTCTCTCTCTCTCTCTATATATATATATATATATATATATTTATGTGTGTACAGTGAACACTCACAGAACATAGAAGGGACAAAAATCAGGGTGTGTATTTTATATTTTCTCAGGGCATGTACTGTCCCTTCCTTTTTAAGCTTAATGTAAACTCAAAATATGTCACTCCATAGTTTCCTAAATGACTGGTTCTGGACAATAATTACTTGCAGGTGAACAATGTTCTTTTTCCACTAGCCCTTGTGCTAAACTTCCACCATGAAAAAGATAGTTATGATAATGAAAAAGACTCTGTCCTCAAAGATAATAGGATAGCAAAAAAAACCCTGTATCTTAATGTATATCTATCTACTTATCAAGTAAGCGGTGTCATTAGAAAGATATTAAGATATCATATACATTCAAGATGATGAAAATCCAACTAGAGATAGCCATAATTTATTTATTTATTTTTAATTTTTTAAATTTTATTGGGGGCTCTTACAGCTACTACAACATTCAGTACATCATTTGTATCAATCACATTTGCACACATATTTCCACATACATTTCCCAATATTTTCCACTTGAGCCCTTGATACAAGCTCCGTTTTTTAAAAAACAAATAAACAAACAAAAAACTCCCTTTCCCTACCCCCTTTTTTTAAAATTAATCATTTTATTGGGGGGCCCCTACAACTCCCATCACAATCCCTAACAACATCAGTTGTATTCAGGCCACTTTATACATCCATTGCCATCATCACTCTCAAAACATTCTCCCTCCCTCCATGACCCCAGTATCAGTTCCCTATATTAACCTTCCTCCCCCCTTCCCCTTGAACCCTTAGTAATTTACAAATTATTTTTTCATCCTGTACACTGTCTGATGTGTCCCAACACTCACTTCCCTGTTGTCCAGGCTCCAGAGAGGAGGCTATGTGTAGATCCCTGAAGTTGGCTCTCCCTCTCCATTCCTCCATCCCTCCACCCTCTGGTATTACCACTCCCATCACTAGTCTTGATGGATCATCAATCCTAAGTTTCCCATGTTTCCAACTTCACTGTACATCTCCTGGTCTAGCTGAATTTATGTGGTAGAATTGGGGTCATGATAGTGGGTTAGAGGCAACATGGAAATTAGAGGCAGGTTGCATATTTTATAGCTCCTTCCCTGTATCTTAACTGACTCATCTCCTCCTTGTAACTCCTCTGCAAAAGGATGTCACCTCACCTATTGTTGGGCTTTGGGTCCCCAATCTGTACTCCCCCTCATAATAATAGTATAATTTTAGCTCATTGATGCCTGACACCAGATCCCTTCACCACCTCATGATCACACAGGCTGGTGTGCTTCTTCCATGTGGGCTTTATTGCTTCTGAGCTGAATGGCCGCTTGCTTACTCAAGCCTTTAAGTCCCCAGACGCTATATCTTTTGGTAGCCGGGCACCATCAGCTTCTTCACCACCTTTGCTTATGCACACATTTGTCTTCAGTGATCATGTCAGAAAGGTGAGCATCTTGGAATGCCAATTTAATAGAACAAAGTGTTCTTGAACCAAGGAGATACTTGAGTGGAGGTCCAATGCTCATCTGTTGTCCTACTACTAACCCTATAAGTATACACATTAATCTCTTTCCCCATCCTCACTTATAAATATATGCCCCTATGTATATACCTGTATTTGAACCTCTATAAATGTTCATTATCCCCCAGTTTCTTTCTCTATTTCCATTTGCTTCCCTCTTGTCCCACTATCATGCTCACTCTCCCTTTGGGTTTCAGTATTTTTTCTTTGTAGAAAGGGAAGGGGGCACTAAACCATCAAAGGGGAGCATATTGTTTACATCTCCACAGGGAAAGAGGGACCAAACTTAAACCCAGAGACCCAGCATGTGAATGCAGCACGACAGCATGGAGTGGAGAACCAGTGTAGGGGCCTGAGAAAACAACCCCAACCCCAACTATAGGGGCAGCCACCTCTCTACCAGAGGAAATTGCCTTGGAGGCCAGCACTGAAGCTGAAGCTTGGGGCGTGAGATAAACCTGACCAGAGCACATGAGAACAAATGAAAGGGGAGGAAGAGAGAATGACGTGCATCCTGGCCCACCGAGCCTTCAGGGAAATAATCTCACTCAGAACAGCTACTGCACAAAGAGGACTGCACGGCCAGCCCCATTAAGAAATACGGCTACCCTCGCAGACCCAAGGCCTATTGGGACCAGGAAGAAGAAGCGGGGTGAAGATTATAGCCTGTTGGACACAACCACACCAATGCAAAGCACTAAGAGTGTGCAACAGAGCGTAGAGTCACAGATGGAGTGACAAGGATATACTTTGGGGCCAGGGTATTGGCACCCCATCCAACTCAACTAGGGGTCACTCTAGGAGGTCAACAACAGACCTTGAACTTTATACAGGTTCTTATATTGCTATTATTTTTATCATTATTTTTATTATTCTGTTACATATTGTATAGTACATTGAGGGGGTTTCTTGCTGTTGTTATCATTGTTTTATTTGCTTAAATTGCTCCATTTTAGGAGACCTTCCTTGTACATGTTGCTACCTCTGCAGGTCTATCTAGACAAGATAGACTGGACAAAGAGGTTGGAGGTAAAAATGACAAGTCTGATGGCTCCAGGGTAAGGGACATTGAAGGGGAGGAGGAGGGGGAAAGGTGGTGATGTCGACCAGCCCAGGAAAAAGGGAATAACAATTGATACACATGCAGGGACAAGGTGGGTGAGAGAAAGCCAATAGGGATTGATTAAGACTAATGTAACAAAGAAAAAATACTGAAACCCAAAGGGAGAGTGAGCATAATTTATTTTTATTTACTGAACTATTAACTAAATTTCAGCAGAAATTCTGGGGACTCAGTTGATATAGGTAATGAGAGCATCAGCCTATTTTCTATTGTAATTCTTATTGTGAAATTATGATTAATTCTCCTATTCAATTTTATGAGCACAATGTTTGGAGTTTTCTTGATTCTCAAGTATCTTTCTAAAAGATATCTCTGCTCATAAGGAACATGCCTATTTTTTTCATTTATAATATTGCTTCTTCTCATGTATCCTCTTAAAGCTCAGTTAAGGTACTATTTAAACATGCTTTATAATAGCATTGTCACACTAGATTTTGAGAAATTTGTTCCTTTATCCATTATAAGACCAATCATCATACTGTTCACAAATAATTTCTTGAAAAGTTTCTGCTAACTCAGACACTGTAAATAGAGTGGTCACCTCAGTGTCTGTTAGAAACAGAAATAGGAGGAAAGCTAGGAAGAGGAAATGAAATGTGTGGTTAATCATCTTCAGGAACAACTACCCCTATTGCCATGACCCCAGATGAACTAGATGGTGCCTGTGGTGGTCATTTTGCTTATGTTAACTTTATGATTGAGATGTAGGAGTGAAGTCTAGCCTGTTAAGGGTTATCTGGAGATAACCCTTGAGTAGAAAATGAGACCTCCATGTGGGCATGGCTTTCTCCTGAGACTTCTGGGAAATCTTAAGATATTTCCCTTATGAAGATGAGTTGCTATCTTCCCCAGTTGTTGGGAGTTAGTCTCAGAGACAACAAAATATGGAGAAGACAAGATGGCAGCATCTGAAGAGCTATACGAGCTGGAGGAGAAGCCACACAGCCTTACCCTAATGGGACCAGACTTCTGAAGCTGTAGAAGCTATGTGGAGACACCTAACAGTACTGAATTGCTTCTACCACCACTGGATGCTGTTGACGAACCCTGAGCCCTAGAAGCCAGGAACCATGGGGAGACCCCTGCCAGCACCAGGATTCTGCACCCACTGACCTGTGACTTCGTGAGTTGGAAGGAGACCTTATTGACTGGTATCAGGCATACGGGCTAATTTTGGACTTATGACTTTGAACTGCACTGGACTAGGGTGCCTTCTCAACGTCCTGTTCCTCTTGTATATAAATCTTTTCCTTATAGCCTTATGCTTGTCTATGAATTTGTCCCTCTAGTTTACCCGGAATAAAATAGTGCCCAACTGCTACTTTTGAATATTTTGATCAAAGACTATATGGAGGAATTCTGCATTTACATAAAACTAACATTACTGAGTTATTTTCCTTTATGTTTATTTAAGCAAAATATTATTGATAACAAAAGATGCCTAAAGAGTTATGTCTATGTCTCAAAACTAAAAGCTGCCAATATAGAAAACCTGTGTCAGTCTGGGTAGACGTAAGGAAGAGGTTTATATACAAGGGAAATGAACATTGAGAAAACATTCCAGTCCAGTCCAATTCAAGTCCACAAGTCTGATATTAGCCCATTTGCCCTATACCAATCTATAAAGCCTTCTTCAGACTCATGAATCATAGCAATGGCATCGAATGCAGCTGATCACAAGATAGAAAGTCTTTGGATCCAGTGATGTTGTGAGCATCTCAGTGATGGCAGAAGTATCCATGTGAATTCTCTAGGTCCAGGTTCCCTGCTACACCGTGCTACATTCATTTGGCTTCTCCCCAGGGATGTCTCACAGGAAGCCAGGTTTGTCAGTCATGTCTCTCAGGCAATAAACATTGTCAGTAGAAAGTCTCCAAGGAAGGGAACTGACAGAGATGATGTTTCAACCTCCAAGAAGGAAGTACCAAATTTCCCAGAATTCTCAGGAGAAGGCCATGCCCACACTGCGGTGTCATTGGCTATCTCCAGATTGACAGGACAGACCCCACCCCTACACTCTTAATCCTCAAATTGACTCCAGATTAGGTGACTGCCGCATACCCCTAATGGAATCGATGCTTTTTGAAGAAGAAATGGCTTGGTAAATAGAATATGCCATGATTTCTCCCCCCCCCCCCCCAAATACCTAAATTCTTATCCTTGAAGCCTGTGCATGTTACCTCCTGTGTCACAAACACCTCTGAAGGTGTGATTTAATTAAGAATCTAGAAATTGATAGATTATTGAATTATCTGGGTGAATGCAATATAGTAACAGGGTTTCTTATAAAAAGAGACAACATTTCCTTCAAAGTAGGAAATGTGAGATGTGAGGATGGATCAAGAAGCTAGCAAAGGTCAGGGAACAAATTCTCTCCTGAAGCTTCTGGAAGAAATCAGCTCCACATATACCTTGACTTAAACCCCTTGAGACTATCTGTAGAAATGTTATGCCATCAAACCATAAATAGACAGCAAATCACAACAATATAATAATTAAGATGAAATTGTAGAATTTAAGCAGGATGGTGCGTAGTTAAAGACACTACCTTCATAACCACACTAGTGGATTGTGGTTAATTGGGGGCAGTATCCTCAGTTAAATAGCTTCATAGATTTCTGTAGAATTAGAGTCTGTTAGACCCAAGATCATCCAGGTAAAGAGGACATCAATCTTTGCCTTCACAATTCTCATGATTTCAAAAATGAAGTCTAGGATAATCTTGTTACATTGCTTACAAGTGGTATATTAGCAGATGAGCACACATATCCAATTATGATCATTTTACCAAAGGAATGTGAACACAAATGCAGATGTTCCAACAATACGTTACATCTACATTTAATTCTCCATTAAATTGCCACACCACATTTTACTGGCCAATTCTAATTTGAATAACCTGGATCCCATAATCTTAGAACCAGACATGACCAAACAATATCCTCAGCATACTTTGGGGAATAGATGATTAAGGTATTTATCCATTTGTCCAACTGTCCAGTTAGGTTTGATAGTTACACTAGTGTGTCAGTCTGGGTAGACTAGAGAAACAAATTTCATAGACACACATATAGATATAGGGAAAGAGGAACAGGACATTGAGCCCAGTCCAGTCCAGTTCAAAGTCCGATATTAACCAATATGCCCAAAATCAGTCTATAAAATCTCCATCCGACTCATGAAGTCACAGGTAGGTGGGTGCAGAATCCTGGCGCTGGCAGGGGTCTCCCCATGGCTCCTTGCTTCCAGGGCTCAGGGTCCATCAACAGCAGAAGCAACTCATCATTGGCAGAGGTCTCCATGTGGCTGTCCTAGCTTCAGAGTTCTGACTCCATCAGGGCAAAGCCGTATGGTCTCTCTGCTGGCTCCTCCAGCTCCTCAGACACTGCCATCTTGTCTTGTCCGTGATTCATCATCTCTCAGACTAACTCCCAACAAATGGAGAAAATAGGTTCTCATCTTCACGAGGGAACTATCGCGAAATTTCCCAGAAGTCTCAGGAGAAAGCCATGCCCACATAGAGGCTTCACTGGCTACTCAATGACTATCTCCAGATTAACAGGCTAGACTCTACCCTTACATTTCAATCATAAAATTAACATAAGCACATGACTTCCACAACTAGTTAGCAAATAATAGCTGTGGACCCCATACCATGTGTTTGGTTCAGGAATATGGCACAGTTCCTGTTCTTATGGACAGAAGAATATACTGTGGATAGTAGATGGGTATCTCATAATATTAAAGTTTTAAGAGAGGTGGCTGTAGCAGCACATACCACAAGTATATTGTCTCATGGAACATTTGAATGAGATATACTCCTTTAGTGATTAAAGAGGAAAAGGGTGAATTTGTAAAGAATAGTAAATTCCCTAAAAAAACCAAACCAAAACAAAAGAGTACCAAATCCTGCTTTAAATGACTTTTAAAGGGGATTTTCATTACAGCACAAAGTAATTTAAAAACAAATGAATGTGTAAAAATGTGTGTTCAATGAAAACCTTGGGAAGTTTGCTCTACAGCATTTAGAGATTTGAATGCAAGTCCTGTTGTTAACACAGGGCATGTGCAGCTTTGAAAACATACATTTAATCAGTAATTGCTGACTTTAGATAGTAAGAGTGTAAGTGTTCTTTGTACTGAAGTGGAAGAAACAATTTTAGCTAGAAACTGTGCTGTCTCTTGATTGGTTTCCATTAAGTTTACAAATAATTAGATTATCCGAAAAACATGGTGGACTTGGCACAATGGAATAATGCACATCTTCCGATTTTTAAAGCCACAGTGTGTTTCTGTTAGAAAACTTCCATAAGCTCAAAAGAACTACAAACTGCCCAAATCCCTCAAATCATTGGAAAAGAGTATGTGTCTTCCAGCAATATTTAGGTTTTGCCAGGAATATAAATACGATAGACTTTGGAGCCATCCCATGCTTTAATTAAAATGTAAGTAAATCCTACTCATGGACTTCTGTGCGAATAGAGCTCTTTCAAGGAGGAATCAAAAAGAGAAGTCATTTAAAAAGACACCTGAATCACTTCTTTACGCAAACCCTGGAAGTAGAATTAAGTACTGGGATGTTATAGTTTCATAAAAGCTTTGGATTATAGAATATATATATATATATATATATAGCATTTAGCAAGTTGTTGTGGCTATTGTCAACAATGTTGATTTACTTGAAACTGTCTTAGTAGGTTGCCTTATCTATCCCCCAAATTTATCATTTTGGGGAACTGGCAACACCTGACACATTTTCACTTAGTGGCAGCTTTTCCAAAGTAATTCAAATGATTAACTTTACAGAAAATAATTTAGTACAAAAAAATATAAATTTCTACTTTCAGTCTTTTTATTTGCCCTAGATGCTTAAAAGTGAGGTATTAGAAAATAGAGGTAGCATAATAATGAGAGAAATACTATACTTGTATTTCAGGACTGCAATTTTTAATAAGGTGGGGCACATTAAATTAATGAAGTGTTTTGGCAAACAGTTTAGTTTTCATTTTCTTCACTCTGAGATGAATCTAAAGAAAGACAAAGTAAAATGGCAGGAGACAAAGCAGGATCAAAGAACACTGGAAGCAATGTATAAAATTGGCACAATTTGAGTATAATGCCTTTTTATCATTTCAAGATTTTGCTTAAGGTATGATTTTTCAACTACAATTATAATTATTATAGATGCAGTATACTTTTTCTTAATGAGAAGCACAGTGAAATTAAAATATATTCTTTCTGAATTTAAATTCAGATAGCTGAATTAAAATATATAATTTGTGAATTTCTATATAACTGAATTGTTATTGTTCATTGATTTTGTCATCTTGTCTGAGTTATGATCTATTTTATTATTTTAAAATAAAAAGAAGTTGAAATGTACTCATATTCCATTTGATTTTTCTTTGCAATTCACATCTTCTTAATTTAATTGATAATCCTATCTCATATGTATAATTTCATAGAACCCCTAATTCATTTCACTGTCACTGACCTTACGGCCATTTTTCCTTATTGACCCCAGAATGACTTTTAGTCAAATTGTGTTGCACTTCTCATTTTAATGGAGATTTTCGTAGTGTAAAAACTTAACTTTTGGGCTGAGCCCTGATGGCGTAGTGGTTGTGCGCGGGACTGCGGCACACTGGGACGGAGGTTCAATTCCAGCAGTGGGGCTGGGGCCTCCTACTCCCACCACCGGAGAGCAGTGATGCCCCCCGCCAAAAAAAAAAAAAAAACAAACAAAACTTAACTTTTAATGGAAATGTTGGAAGATTGCGTCTATCTAGAGAACCTTGGAGAAAAGGGCTCAAACTAACTTCTAAAAGCTCAGGGGGTGAAAACCCGTGGGTGGGGAGGAATGCATGCCGGGGTGGTGTGGGGATGGGGTGGGCAGCAAACTCTGCTCTCACTCATGAGGGGGAGCGGGGGGCGAGGCAGCGGAGCTCAATTCTCCCTTAAACATGAGACCTCTGAGCCAGGGGCGACTCAGTGGCCACCAGCCATCTTCTTCCAATGAGAAAGTTGCTCTTCATTGTACTCTGGATAAAGCCTAACTTCTTAGTTAAAACTGCATCCCCTAGTCCTTTCTGTTCTTTGGTTGTGCTTCTGCTCTGTCATTCCTGATTGAAGTCCCTGCTTTCTTTGTTCAATTTTGCCATCTATGAAATATCAGCCAAATTCATTTTCTTCCTAGAAATCTTCTCTCATTCTAGATGAAATAAGGTATTTTTCTAACATTAAAAAAAAAATCCTCTACTTCCCTTGATATCCCAAAGTCCTTATTTTTATTCCAATCACTGACAACAGTCTTGGAAATCCTAAGGGACACTATATTCTGATTTAAAATCTACTCAATTGCAGTTAGGTTGTTTCTTTTATTTGTTGATGCATAAGGATTGTTAAATGATTCATATTAGTTTCTTGCTGCAAAAAAACAAAATCTACTTTTTTTCATAGGTCTAGGAATAATAATCAAACTTGTCCGTGATGAATTGCTAATCTAAAGGGAGAGAGAAAAAAAGAAAAAGTGGCAGAAAAAACACCTACTTAGATTTTTTAATGATAGATAAAATATTAAATTTATATTACAATGTTTCAATATTTATTAGTGGAATTTTATAAATGTTTAATTAAATTAAGGGGTTTACAAATCAAATTTAGTCAGTTGAGCAATTTGATATGTTTTAAGTTATTTAATTGCAGATTGATGAATATTCTTAAAGCTGGATAAAGGGATTTCATTATTCTTTTTATTTTGCAAATAGATAAAATTTAGTCCCAGGTGTAAAATTTAGAAACCTTTGTCCTAATATTTGCACAAAGGAAGCTAAATAATTTTTGGCCAAACGTTAAATAACACCAAAATTGGTAAATTTAGAAATGCTTTTATCATCCTTTTTATAGTTGTTCTAAAGCATATATTTCTTTCTGGACACCTATAGGTACATTAATGTACAAAGTTCTTTAGTTTGTATTTTACTCTGTAAGGATAGGTTAGATTGCAAAGCATTAGTGCTATATTTTAGCACTTTGATAATGTGAAGTGAATTAATGAAAATGCCATCAGTTTGAAGATCCATTAATTCCCCTCTATGACCCTAGAAGAGTTCGAGCTATTTGTAAATATGTCTGCCTCACTATAAGCATGTGACTTACATACTAGTGAGTGTCTAGCACTTAAAACATAATTACTTTACCTTGTAGCATTGCGTTCCTTTCATTACTTTAACAGAAGAAAGTGAATGTCAACATCAAGAGATTTTACATACAGTGAATTGAAATCTATGTCATGTTTTGTATGGCTGCTTAAGAGATAACCTAAGTAAAATGCAAGCAATAACTTTCTTTGCAACTATGCTGCCTGAAAGAAAATGTGTTCTTATCCATAATACATATGAGAGTGTTTGTGTAAGATATGCACAGTCCAAATAACATCTCTGACCAATAATTTGACTTCCCATAATAGCAGCTCGCTTGAGGCATATATCAAGAAAAATATGCTTCCTGGATCAATTTAGATATGGTAAAACAAGGTTGCACACATATTACTCTAGAGGAAGGAATTCAGTCTCCATAAACCATCCAGCACAGTAGAATGATTATTGAGCTGCAGTGCTCTGGGGGTGAAGAAACAGTTACCAAGGAACCCCTATGTGCAGTGCACAATCCCAGATGCTGCCCGGGGTAAAATACATAAATTAAAGGAACAGGCATTGCCCTCTAGCACCTTTTAATCTATTTAGGAGATGCCATGCATAAACTAAATTAATAGCCGTCATAAAACAAAATAGTCTTAAGTAGAACTATAGTAACTTTCTGGGCTAAAATCATGTTTTTGCCTTAATGCATTATCTGTACTTGTGCTTTTAGGATAAAAAATAATTAAGAAAAGTGCTTTTTATGTCTTGTTTTCATTTTGTGAAAATAAGGTTTAAGCTTCATAGATATGAAATAGTAGAGACAAAATTGAGACTGGGAATCTAAGAAAACCAAAATCAAATCCTCTGTCATCAAATCCTTTCCATTCATAGTGATCCTGGAAGGCCCATTTACATTCAAAGTTTATTCTAGTGCAAAATGTGAAGGCCGTCTGTGTTTTTAGTATGCTGTAAAGATGATGGAAAGAAAAGCAGTAGGAGAGGAAATGATAAACTAAAGTACATCGACCCTAAGACCTCAGGAATAAATGATCCTTAATAATTTGGCACTTAGAATAAAATCCGGTTGATTTTATCCTCATTGACAGTGAATTTATCTGTTCATTAAGATTTCCACATACCTGTTCTAAATATCTGTGCTACTATCTCAGATTCCAGAATATTTGGTGACATGATGGGTTCTTTGATGGCTTCTAGTTGCTGATTAACTGCTTGCATGCACCAGCCACTCCATGGGAGAAAGACGAAGCTCCTGTTTCTGTAAAGATCTCCTCTGCTCCATGATATGATTCAGATACAGAATCAACTGGACTCAATTTATTAATGTAATAACAAGTGTAGCAATGAACTGCCAAATGGATCTCCATAATACATCAAAATATCACCAGGAAATATTCCTCTGTAAGTTGATAGTCATCACATATCTGATCTCAATGAACAACATATAACACTCCCCTTCCCTTCCCACAGCAGAACAACAGAAATGTGGGTGATGCGAGGCAGCAGATGGTTCAAGATATAAAACTAATAATAATCTATGATGTATCAAGGGTTCACAAAGGTGGGAGGGTGAGAGACGGAGGGTCAAAAAAATGAGCTGATACCAAGGGCTCAAGTAGAAAGAAAATGTTTTGAAAATGATGGCAACATATGTACAAATATACTTGATACAAACGATGTATGAATTGACATGAGATGCAAGAGTTTCCAGCATAATGATTTATAAAAAATAATAAAAAAGGGGCTGAGCCCCGGTGGTGTAAGTGGTTGAGTGCGGGACTGAGGCCCTCGAGCTTGGCGGTTCAAATCCAGCGGTGGCTCTCAGGAGCAGCGCTGGGTGGCTCCCATGACCACCAGAGGGCAGTGATGCCCCAAAACTCCCCCCCCCTATGCCCCCAAAAGAAGCAAACAAAAAATAATAATAAAGAATGGCCCAAAAAAATGAAATACCATTTGGCTATACAAACTGAAGATTCAAATGAGTCTGCAAGGGCACATATACTGGAGAAATAGTTTCCTTCTGTTTATATTTATTGTAAATGATTTTTTTTAAATCAAATGGGACATCTGAAAATTTTTAGGCACTAATTTTCAAAGACCATGAAGCCCT
This sequence comes from Nesogale talazaci, assembly GCA_004026705.1. NCBI lineage: Eukaryota > Metazoa > Chordata > Mammalia > Afrosoricida > Tenrecidae > Nesogale > Nesogale talazaci. The sequence goes on from PVJH01008316.1 coordinate 26,305, forward strand.
CTGGGTGACTTTTTCATTTCCTTAACAGATAGTTTAGTTTTAAACTACATACTTTCTCTTGGCAGAGTGAGGGATGAAAAGCCTACTATAAAATTGATTTGGCATCTACATAAAAGAAAGCTTTGTAAAAAGTAGTCCTAACCGAGAAGCTGTCTTCACCAAACATATGTTCAAAAATTAAAAGCCACTCTGATCTGGGTAGCATTCCATACCCCAGTATACTCAAACAAAATTATATTTATATTCTTAATTATTCTATTTCAAAAATAAATCCTATAAACTCTTACCTGTGGCCTGTTTTGCAAGTTTATATAGTCCTCAAATTGTGTGTGTTGAGCATCCAAAATTTAGTCTAGTAAAGAATGTAGATATTTCTATAATTAAAAAGCAAAGACTATTCTTCAAATATGTGTCAGAGTTTTGCACTCCTATCAATTATGCAAATAATGAAGTCAAACAGTGTAGAAGCCTGTCCTTAATCATATGTTTTCTGAAAAATATAGATGTCCCCCAAATATTTCTAAAGTTGTAATCTTTAGAGAATCACATGGTCACATTTTTTCAACAATGTAGAGCTATGAGGCTCAAACTAAAACCTCTTGGTTGGCAGCCGAGCTTCTTAACCAATGCATATGATTTACCTAAATCATCTTACAACCTATTACTTTGATAAATTGTTAACATTTAGTAAATAGTTAAGCTAAAAATATCCAACACACAACAGCAAAAGAATCACATTGATGCTGACTTGTAGCAACCTTGGGATTTTGGAGATTACACTTCTGTAAGGCAGTTGGAAGCTTTATCTTCCTCCCAAGCAGCAGCTAGTTGCTATGAACTTCAAAATTTGCAGTGAGTAGTTATGATAGGTCATTTTATTCTGCTAACCTGGTCAATAGGAACATGTGGGGTGAATAAGGTCACAGTTTGTTTGAAGGACAAAGAGATACATGGCTGGACAAGGTCATCCCATCTCTCTCTTGCCTCTGGTGATGGGACCAGTGTGCAGCAACTTTACCTAGTTTTCTGCCTCAACCTGGGTGCTACTCTACCTGTGGAACAGCCACCCTATGGATTGTGGACCATGTCGCTACAGCTTTAGGTTCCTTCGAGACCTATATACAATTCTTGACATTGAGCCTGCCAGATTCAGTCCTTTTGCATTGCTTGCGTTTATTATCGAATCCCAGCAGGCTTCACTAAGCTCCTGAGATACTGACTGTTGTTGACCTCCTCTGCTGTTTGCTTTTTGTGACTATCTGCATTGCCTAAGGGAAGACTCAGTTGTCTGCTTACTTGACCTTGAACCCAGCAGCCCTCCTGAATTGAAGGACTTCCAGTATAGTAACTGTTCCCCTGATGTGAACTGAACCTTCTGTACTGCTGTGTGGACTACTTGGCTGTTATATCTTTTTGTGCTATATCTATCTATCTATCTATCTATCTATCTATCATCTATCTATCTATCTATCTATCTATCTATCATCTATCTATCATGTATCTACCTATCATCTATGTATCTATGTATCTATCTATCTATCTATCTATCTGTCTATCATCTATCGATGTAAGTGTCCTGGTTTTGTTTCTCTAGAGAATTCTGTCTAACAAAGTAGCCCAACAAAGTACTCTACCAGGTTTCTCTTGTGTAAATATAACCCCAAATAAAATATCATCCTATTAGAAATGCAAACATTGACTGTGTGTCTAATAGCAGAGAGTAAATGGCTCTGAATAAATAATATAAGGTAATTTTTTTAAATTTCAATATTACATATGAAATGTATTCTTTTGGGAAAAACCATTATTTATTTAATCAATTTCAATTAAGCTGAGAAAAAAATGTAGGAGGGAAACATACATATTTTTATTCTGTCACTTTTATCATGTTTGTGTGTGATTTGTGTGACTTGTGTGTAAATTGTGTGACTTGTGGAATTAAACTGTTCTGAATTTCAATTTAAAATATTTTGCTTAAGTAATGATTTTCTTAAGTATAGATCTAAAATTAACTATGTATCCATTTTTCAAAGATACTGAAATTAAATCTTATAAGTACCAAAGCAAAAGAATGGACATTGTGTTACTTCTGACTCACAGTTTCTTCTTATTCATTTGCTGCCACCAAATTGATTCCAATGCATGTCAACCCCTGGAGACAGAATAAAACTACTCCAATGGCTTTCTGAGATTGTAAATCTACACTGAGGTAGAAAGTTCCATCTTTTCCCTAAAGAGTGGCTGCTTATTTAGAACTGCTGACTTTAAGGTAAGAAGGCAAACAATACAACATGTAACTACTATATCATCAGAGCTCTATCAAATGATTTCCCAAGGCTATAACTCTTCAGGAGTGGACACATTAAACCTTCTCCTAAGGAGTGACTATTGATTTTGAACTGCTAAACTTTAAGTAACAATTCAGTGCCTTCTTGCCAATGACACCAGCCACCACAAAGTTAGTATTTTCAATGAGCAGAAATTTATTGTGTCCCAGTTTTGAAGGCAAATCATACAAATTCAGAGTAATTCTCTGTCAAATGAACCTACGGGATCTTCTTTCTTGTCTCTCCGGTAGTCCCAAATGTCCCTTGATTTGCAACTTCAGCATAATGCTGTGGTAACATAGCTATCATCCTTCCATAGTTCTGTATCTCTTTCTTTTTATAAAAATACCACTCAAAATGGGTAAGGATTTACATTATTCTATTATAAGCTACTGCAAACTACTGAGACCTTCAAAACACTCATTTATAAGAAAGGCTATGCTTAAAAAATGGTAGCTTAGAACTACAAAATATGATTTTTTTTCTGTTATGATTAGGTATCATTAAGTCGGTCATAACCATAGCAACTTTATGCAGAACAAAATGAAACACTACACGGTACTGCTCCATCCTCACAACTGTTCTAATGATTGAGCTCATGATTGCAGCTATCTAATCTAAGGCCTTTCACTTTTTCTTTTTTTTCGGGGGGGGGGGGGCATCACTGCTCTCCGGTGGTGGGAGTAGGAGGCCCAGCCCCACTGCTGGAGTTGAACCTCCGTCCCAGTGGGCCGCAGTCCTGTGCACAGCCACTGCGCCACCGGGGCTCAGCCCAGCCTTTCTCTTTTTCACTGACCCTCTATTTTATCAAGTATGGTATCCTTCTATAGGAACTGGTCTCTTCTGACAACATGCCCAATGCATATTAGATGCAATCTTGGCATCTTTGCCTCTAAGGAGCACTCTGATTCTACTTCTAAGATGGTTCCATTGTTCTTTGAGCATGGTACTTTCAATATTTCTTTTCCAGCACTGCAATTTAAAACCTGAAATACACCTGTGTATACATCAGGCACATCTTAATCCTCAAAGTAACACCTTTGATTGTTAGTACTCTAAAGAGGTCTTCTGCAGCAAATTTACCCAATGCAATGAGTCATTTAATCGCTTGACTGACGATTCCATGAGCATTGGTTGTGTATCCAAGGAAGAAAAAATTCTTTACTACTTCAACCTTTTTTCCATTTTTCACGTTGTTACCTCTTGGTATAGTTTTGAAGATTCAGGTCTTCTTTACATTGCGTTGTAATCCACAATGAAGGCTACAGTCCCTGTCATTCACCAGCAAGTACTCCAAGTCCACATAACTCTCAGAAAGCAAATTCGTGTTATCTGCATATGAAAAGCTGCCCATAAGTATTCTTGCAGTTCTGATGCGTCATTCATTTTCATATAATTCAGCTGCTCTGACTATTCACTCAACATACAGATTCAATAAGTAGGGATATAAGCCTGTCACACACCATTCCTGATTTTAAACAAGGCAATATTTGTTTGTTCTGTTTGCAAAACTGTCCCTTGATCCATATTCAGTTCCATATGAACCCAAGAAAGTGTTATAGAATTCCCATTACTCTTATGGTTTTCCATAGTTTGCTATGACCCACACTAGTCAAAGGCCTTATCATAAACCACAAAACACATGTAAATATCTTTCTAGCTTTCTTTGCTTTAAGCCAAGATGCATCTGACATCAGCAATTATATCCTTTGTTTCAAGTACTCTTCTGAATGTAGCATCAACGTCAAAAGTTCTTCATCAATGTACTGCTCTAATAGGTGTTGGGTAATCTTCATGCATAAGAAAGTATAATGAAGTATTTCCATGAACTGTTACACTTGGGTTTGCTTACATGTATTTACCTTGCTGATTGCTGTTTAAAGAAATGTTGTTTTATACTTTGTGAACAATAACAAATTTAACAAGGAAGACATATGGAGATGGTTTCAAGCCAGTCTGGGGACTGGCAACCATTGTTAGTTCAAATAGTTTATTAGTGCCAAAATTCTAACAATTGGTTCAGCCTAAGTTTGTCCATGTGTATGTATGGTGGCAGTTTGATATGATTTATGATTGGTTCACTTATTTTGCTTTGAATGAATGAATAGTAGATATTACAGCAAAGTATAACAGATACACAAATATATATGTATATATATGTATATATATAAAACAAAATAGTAAATTCCAGTCACACTGAGAACTTTGTTATATGGGTTTAAATAGATTATCCACTGTTTAATGGTGTTTTTGAAATTAATAATATAAACTGTATATTTTAGGAGCCCTGGTGTCATAATGGACTACATGTTAGACTTCTAATCATGAGTTTATCAGCTCAAAATCACCATTCACTTCACCGGAGACACAGATAGCTTTCTATTCCATAAAGAGTTACAGTCTCCTTGGGAGACGTTCACTGTGGTTTAGGTTTGGGTTGTATATTTTAGGAAGGCTTCATGGCACAGTGGTTAACAGCTCAGGGGTTAATTAATAGGTGACCTTTCAAATGTACAAATCCACTCTGCAGTAGAAAGTTTTTAAAAAAGATTTGTGGTCTTGGAATCCATATGAGACAGTTCTACTTTGTCCTAGGGGGTCATTAAGAATTGGAATCAACTCTTTAATAGTGTTCTTTAGTCTTTTGTTTACTATTTTAATGCTAATGTCGATTATAACACAGATGATATATACAATATTTAATATATAGTCTATTGATCACAAAGGTTCAGGTTTTGGAAAGGTATAATATTAAAGGAAATATTCTTAAAATCATAAAAATGTAGTTTTAAATTTTGTCATATATAATCAAGTATCCTAACCTACTCAACAAATTTATTTTTGTGTGTGTTATGTTGGGTCATTTTGATACTACCTATGCTATTCTACTAACTCACTCTCCCTACACAAAAAAATCTATTCTTGGTAGGCTTTCCAAGTTACAGCCATTTATTCCCTGAGTTAACAATGTATCACCTCACAACATCTGCTTTTCTCTGGTTTCTGAACCATACAGATGAACAGAGTTGATTTAATTTACTTTCCACAGAGGTGATTTAATTCACTTTCCACATTACAGCTATTCATACATTTGGAGACAGTCATATATTTCCCATTTGATCAGTTCAGTCATAGATAGGTATAGAAATATAGTGTGTATATATATTATATTATAGATCTCACCTGAATTTCAAGAACACTGCATGAATATGTGTGAATCATTGAACACAAATGAGAGAAAACTGATGTCCTGTGGAATGATATCAAAAACATCATATGAGAACAAACTGAAAAGTTACTAAAGATAGAAAAGTGAGAAAGCATCAAAGTTTATGTCAAAAGAGGTTCTGAAACATGATCTTATTCATAGAGAAGCTAAAGCAAATGGAATAAATGATGACATAAAAGAAGTAAACAGAAATTGCTAAAAGCCTGTTCAAGAAACAAAAAATAATTGTACAAATACCTGGAGGGAGAAAACCAAAAAGAAAGAATATATTCAAGTTAAAAGACAAGGAAAAATGGAAGTCTTGAGTTGTATTATTGAATTATTCCATGGGCAAACCATTCAGTGATGCAGGAAGCAATTAAAAAAATTTTGTGCCAAAAACTACTGGTCAAAATTAAACAATTTCAAAAATTATCATATGATCAATAATTGAGATTACTCAAGTAAGAATTTCAAGCTGAACTGGAGGAATTATGAATTCCAGGAATCAACAGAATATCAATTGAAATATTTTGAGAAACTGATGAAGCACTGGAAATGCTCACTCATCTATGACAAAAAGTTTGGAAGACAGATCCAAATTTAATCAATGGAAGGAAATACATACTTACACATAATTCAAAGAAATATGACCCAACATAATGCAGACAATATTGGAAAATATCATTAATATCACATAGAATCAAAATTCTGTTGATGATCACTCAACAAAAGTTGTAGACGTACCTTGACCTCGAAAAGACAAAATTCAAACTGAATTCAGAAAAGGACAATGTCTTAGTCCGGGCAGACTAGAGGAACAAATTTCATAGACATGCATATCGATATAAGGAAAGGGTTTATATACAAAAACAATGTGACATAAGTAGGCATCCCAATCCAGTCCAGTCCAAAGTCATAAGTCCAATATTAACCCATATGCCCGAAATCAGTCTACAAAGTCTCCTCCCGACTGACGAAGTCACAGGTTAGTGGGTACAGAATCCTGGTGCTGGCAGGGGTCTCCCCATGGCTCCTCGCTTCCAGGGCTCAGGGTTCATCCACAGCTGAAACAACTCATCGCTGGCAGAGGTCTCCATCTGGGCACCCCAGCTTCAGAGGTCCTGTCTCCATCAGGGAAAAGCTGTGTGATCTCTCAGCCGGCTCCTGCAACTTCTCAGACACTGTCAGCATGTCTTGTCCATAATTAATCATCTCTCTAAGACTGACTCCCAATAACTGGGGGAGATAGCTTCTCATCTTCACGAGAGAAATATTGCGAGATTTCCCCAGAAGTCTCAGGAGAAAGCCATGCCCACATAGAGACCTCATTGGCTACTCAATGGTTATCTCAAGATTAACAAGCTAGACTCCACCCCTACATTTCAATCATAAAATTAACATAAGCACTTGACTGCCACAGACAAGGAAGGAGAGATATCATTACTGATATGAGATGGAGTCTGATTGACTATCCTAAGATATTGGATTTTGTAGACCATAAAAAAATATAGATAGGGTTAAAATATATGAGTATTTCAAATACTTCATTGTACAGCATCAAGATTGAAGAAAGGTTTAATAACTGTTTGTGTCATGCAGGTGACACAATCTTACTCCCTGCAAGTGAGAAAGATTTGAAGCTGTTCCTGATGTCAAGGAATGCAGCTTGTAATGTAGACTGTAACTCAATGCAAATAAACCAAATATCCTCATAATTGAATCAATGAATAGCAGCATGAACAATGGAGTAAAGATTGAAGGTGTGACTTGGCTTTGTTCTTCAGAGCAATGCTCATGGAAGCAGGTGTGAAGAGTTCAAATGAACATTACGTTGGGGAAAGTAACTGCACAAGACCTCTTTGAAGTGGTAAAGAGCAGGAACATTACTGTGTGGCTAAACATCAGTTACACAAGTTATCTGGAGAGACCAGATCCTTGAAAAGAATATCATTTGTAGGGCTATGAAAAAGAGGAAGACACTTAATGAGATGGGCTATCACATTAGGTGTAACAACTTTCTCAAACATAATAATTGAAAGAAGGGCTCAGGACCAGCCAGTGCTTTCTTCTGTAGTATATAGGACCACTGTGAGACTGAACCAACCCAATAGAATCTAACAACAACACATTTGTGCTAGAGGATATTTGTGCCTCATTATTTCCTTCTGCTACAAATGCATTCACAATTGTGGTAGAGCACACAGTAGGCCAAACTATTCATAAAATCCCAAAACCTTGAAAGAATGTGTTCCTAAGACTTAGGAGCTGGACTCTATTCTCAGGAGACACCAGATAAATTGGCATAACATAGTCCACAAGACAATATTCAGCATTCAACATTGGTCAGAAGCAACTGGATTTCAAAAGCTACTGATCTGACACTTTAAAGTGTAACAATGGGTCTCCCTTTGTTCCAAAGAAAGAAGAGTGATGAAAATTTAATATTGAGACAATTAATAAAAGGTATTAGTGGTTCATTTAAATGTCAGTTTCCACAACCCTGAGCTCGAAGAACTAGATGGTCCCTACCTACTACTAATTCTTCTCTGGAAAGAATGACTGTGGCACTCACCTAATCTGGTGAGGAATTGAGGATTAAGAGTGTAGGGGTGGAGTCTAGCCTGTCAATCTGGAGATAGCCAATGAGACCTCGGTGTGGGCATGGTCTTCTCCTCTGAGAAATCTGGGAAATCAGTGACATTTCCCCTTTGGTGGTGGGAGACTTCTGGATCATTCCCTTGGAGACATCCAACTGACAAGCCTGACTCTCTGCAAAACATCCCTGAGGAAAAGTCACATGGATATACCCTAATGCAGCCAGAAACTTGGACCTACCTAGAGAAGTCACATAAAGACTCTCCAAGCACTGAGATTCTTCTCCCACTACTGAATTTGCATCCAATGGCCTATAATCTTCCTGCATTCAGCATCATTGCTTGTGTTTTGTGAATCTGGAGAGGAATTTATAGATTGCTGTTGGACATATGGGCTAATAGCAGACTTATGACCTTGGACTGAACTAGGATGGAATGTTTTCTTAATGCACAGTTGCTCTTGTATATAAACCTCTTTCCTATATGAGTGTTTATGAATTTGTTTCTCCTGTTCACCAGACTAACACAGTGACTTTAGAAAGTCTTGGATATAGCAGAAGGAAAATGTGGAACACAATTCAAAATCATAGATAAATATAACCAGCATACTTTCAAGAAAAAAATTGGTGAAGCTTTCATGACTTTGCCTATGCCTTGAGTTGAACTGAATTCACCCCATGGCTCAATTTCTATTCAAACAGTAAATAGTATTATTTGAGAAATACACATAATAATCACAGAGAGATAGTTTCAGCTGTATATAACTTTGAATAGTAAATAAATTGATTTCTAAAGGACAGTTCTTACCCAAGGATAAAGATCAGAAGTATTAGGAAAAAAAGAATAATTGAAAATAGGAAGTACTGGAAGGAAGGGGAATAAGTGACATTGAATGGATTACAATCTATAAGAAGAAAACAATATATGAAATGTCAAATACAAGACTGAACATGTGCTCTGCAAAATTCACTGAATTCACACAAAGAGTAAAAAGAAAAGTGACCACAAATGGATAGCTTTATCAGAAATTTAATCTTTCATAGAATAAAACAATAGAAGACAATTCAGGGTGTGACCTCCAGAGGACCTCTTCCCCTCTTTGCTCCCTCTAAGAAGCTTTACACATTTTTTTCAGCATCAGTAACCCGTTGGTCTTAGGAGTTTGCAGTTAAGTGATTCCAATTCCAAAGGATGAGGTGTACTCTTGGCTCTTCTCTCTTGGTAAAAGTTCTGTCTTTCCTACACATTTCTTCTTCTTTAATCTCTTGCAAGATAAAACAGTTGACTCAAGCATGCCCTCAGTGAAGTGTTGCTTTGGTAAGATTGTAGACCTAACAGAAAGCTCATCCCAGTGCCGTCTCCTAGAGAATTAAAGATTAAGAGCTCATAATCACATCATCTACAACGTGGATGATGGCTAAATACATTATTATAGAACTGCAAATTACAGCGTTACCTAACTACCATAGCACAATATATAACTGACAAACCATTGAGAACTATGGCCCAGAAAAATGGACATAAATTCTTTTTTATTATTATTACTTTAAAATTGATTTTGTTGGGGTCTCATTCAACTCATCACAATTCACTCATACATTCATTGTGTTAGGCACATTTGTACATCTGTTGCCCTTATCATTCTCAAAACATTTGCTTTCTACTTGAGTCGTTGCTATTAGCTCCTCATTTTTCCCTCCTTCCCTGCCCCCCCTCCCTTTAGAACCTTTGATAATTTATAAATTATTATTTTGTCATACTGTACACTGCCGAATATCTTCCTTCATGCACTTTCCTGTTGTCAGCATCTCAGGGAGGACGTTATATGTAGATCCTCCTTTCTAATTCCACCTTCCCTCCACCCTCCCAGTATCGCCATTCTCAGCACTGGTCCTGAAGGGTTCATCTCTCCTGGATTCCGCTGTGTTTCCCGCTCTTTTCTGTTCCAGTGTACATCCTCTGGTCCAGCTAGATTTGCAAGGCAGAACTGGGATCATGGGAGTCGTAGGGGAGGGAGCACTAAAGATAAAGTGACAAGATTTTAAGCAGGATGCCATTGACTGGGGGTGTTGAAGGGTTCTTGATTAAAAAATTGTTCCATATAGAGCAACAAAAATTTTCATAGAATGCAAAAATAGTATTGCAATATATTTATTTTAATGATAAAATGCTGTGAAATGTTGTTAGATTGTTAAAAAAAAAAGTGGGACGTAGAGGAAAGTTGTATGTTTCATCGTTGCTACACTGCACCCTGACTGGCTTGTCTCCTTCTGCAACCCTTCTGTAAGGGGATGAACATAAATACTTGAGGGGAAAAAAAAGCAGTAAATTCACAACTGGATGACATCTAGAGAGTAAGAAAAAGTCTCTGGTGATTTCCTTCTATCTGTAATAGATGGATGCAAGAAACCGGTTATCAAACTCACTGCATTGGAGGGATGACTATAGTAGGTCAAAACGATAAACCTGAATTGAAGAGTTCAAACCTTCTCAGTAGTTCTCATTAATTTTTAACATTTCTCCCACACCAATATTGGCATTTATCTCAGGTGCTTTTGTCATTGGGTTAACCCTTTTGAATTTTGGTTATGTGTTTTTCTTTTTTTTTCCTTTTTTTTAGTTTATATAAAACACATGACTGTTGAACCTGAAGAGCAGTGGTTCTCCAACTATGGATTGAGACCCCTTTAGTGGGTCAAATAACCCTTTCACAGGGGTTGTTCAATTCATAACAGTAGCAAAATTACAGTTATAAGTAGCAACAGAAATAATTTTAATATTGGGGGTCATCACAGCATGAGGAACTGTATTAAAGGGTTGAGGCATTAGGAGGGTTGAGAAGCACTGCTGTAGAGATAGCAAGTGGCATAAAGGTCCTTCGAGGGAACCAGTGGAAGAGAAAGTGGTAAAGAAGAGTGGTGCTTCAAGAAGGAAAAGAATGTCTTGACAACAACTGTAAAATACTACTTGATGTGATTGAACTACGGAATCATATGATATCTGTATTAGCGCCCATTAAAATAATTGCAGGAATATGGAAGAACTGTTAAACAGAGCTCTTTCTAAATAAAGAAAGTACATTCATGACCTTTATATTCCCACTAATGCCCCGAACTGAAAATGATAGGGCCTTACTTGAAGTTAAATGTGAGGGTCACATTATTCATGAACTACTGTATGTGGTATACACAAGAATGGAAAAGTCAGCCAGGGTGCAGCATAGCACCAATGGAACAATGAAACACAGAACACACAACATTCCTCTAGTTAGCTAATGGCACCCCCTCGCCCCACTGTCATGATTATAGTTCTACCTTACACATCCGGCTTGACTGGAGCATATACACTGATACAGATAAGAGCTTTGGCACATAAGAATCATGACAGATAACAACCCACCCCAGGAACTATAATGGGAGCAGCAATACCATGAGGGTCATCAGGGGAAGGTGGCAGGGGAGAAGGGAGAGAAACAGGGAACCGACTGCAATGATTGACTTATAACACACACACACACATACACACACACACACACACAAACACACACACACTCTGATAGCCCTCTATTCCCCTGGTGTATGAACAACAGAAACATGAGTGAAGGGAGATATGGGTTGGTGCAAGATATGAAAAAAAAATTTATAATTTATCAGGGGTTCATAAAAGTGGCAAGGTGGAGGGAGGAAAAAAGGGAAGCCAAGGGCTCAAGCAGAAAGAAAATGGTTTGACAATGATGATGGCAATATATGTCTAAGTGTGCTTCATACAATTGATGTAAGGCTTGTGACAAGAGCCGTAAGAGCCCCCAATAAAAAGATTTATTAATAAAAAAGAATATCATAGGATTTGTAGACTGAATAAAATCTGAATTCTCAACTTTTCTCTGGAAGTTCAGTTTTACTCTTACTGATATATAGTGATTTATGAAAAAAAATTTTCAGAGCACAAAATGTATATATGATATACATATACCATAAATATCACATACACCCCAAATATGCAGCACAATACAATTATTTAGTTGCATATATATTAAATTACATACATAAATATTTGCATTTTTTTAGATCTCAAAGTCAGCTAATTCTAAATTTTGTCAATAGGCATTGAGGAATTATTTTATTTGAGTTTTTATACATTTTTATCACTTATATTTCCCTCTCATTTCTGTGATATTATAATTTCATTTTCTTTTTTTGTACTTATAAACAAGGAATTGAACAAAAAATTCCCATTATGAAAAAAAAGCATGCATTTTGAACATAATTTCCTTGATTTGGAATTCATGTTTTGTAAATTTATATTCCATATTATATAAACATTGAATCATAAAGTCACAGTCACAGATTTTAAAGACTTAGAAATAAGAAAATATAATCCTTTAATAGCTTTAGAATTATTGAAAACAATATTTCCTAGGTAGTGCTATATTAAGCTTCTTGTGGAAAGAATCCTGTCCCTTGAATAAGTAATTCTCATAAATATAGGTGCAGTATAAATACAGAGCAGCATTTATGTAATGAACCATATACATTCCAGTGCCATCAACAGGATTCTAACTCATTGTGACCTGAAATAGTGTTTCTGAGGCAATATCTTATTATGGGATAATAAAGCTTCAAAGTTCTTCTATGGAGCCTTTTGTGGGTTTGAACTGAAAACCTTTCAGTTATCAACTCAATGCTTACTGTCAGTCCTACCAAGGCTAATTATAGAGTCATATATATATATATGTATATATATATGCACACACACATACACACACAGGAGAACCCCCCCAACCAAATTTTTTAACTATGTATTTAATTTTAATTTTAGAAAACAACCGTTTCAACTTCAATGTACTCTCCATTACACTGAATGCACTGAATGTCAAATCTGTGATTCCATCCTAGGAAACATTTTTCAAACTCATCAGTATGGATGACTGACAACCCCTCCCCCATGTTTTCTTCACCTCTTCTACATCATGAACTCGCATCCTCTCGCATTCCTCTTCATACATGGAAACAAAAAGAAGTCACACAGAATAGGTGAGGTGAGTCAGGTGAGTGGGTCAAGAGAAACATGCTGTTTTTGGGGGGAGAAGGGGCAAAAACTGGCACACTGGAATGACTACGTGAATAGGTACATTTTTGCAGTGGCAAAACCAGTACCCCCTCTGCCACAAATCAGGTCTCTTTATTGACACACTATTACACAATCTTTTCAGAACTTCTAAAGAGAAAGTCTGATTAACAGTCTGACCTCATAGAATGAACTCCAAATGTACTAGGAGTCAATGTTGTTGTCTGTTCAGGAGGATCAGGAAGCTGCAGCACGAGGTTTGTCATCAATCGACGTTTCACCATTTTTGAAAAGAGCAAACCACTTTTGAGATTTTCCCATAGTGCTGTCCCTGTAATCTGTGCTCAATATTGCAACAGTTTCTGTGCCATTTTCTCCAAGTAAGAAACAAAATTCCACAGCCAAATGCTGCTCTCCTAAGTCATTCATTATAAAAAAAATGAGGTTTGGGCAGAGCTGTTTTATGAAAAAACTCACTGTGATCACAGAGAACCTTCCCAGATGCTGCCACTTAATGCACTCAGAACAAGTCGCGTGATGTTTGCCTGGAGGGAAAATGTGTACTTAGCAGCTACCCTCTGCCAAGAACAGTTCTCTATTTCTAGTACCCCTATTTGGTATCTGTGGCAGTCATATGCTTATGCTAATTTTGTGATTGAAATGTAGGGATGAAGTCTAGCCTGTTAATCTGGAGATAGCCATTGAATAGCCAATGAGGCCTCTATGTGGGCATGGTTTTCTCCTGAAACTTCTAGGAAATCTCGCGATATTTCCCTCATGGAAATGAGAAGCTATCTTCCCCAGTTGTTGGGAGTTAGTCTCAGAGACAATGAATCACGAAAAGATAAGATGGCAGCCTCTGAGAAGTGGAGAGACCACATGGGTTGCCCTGCTGGAGGCAGAGCTCTGAAGGTGGAGTGGCATGCTGTTGATGGACCCTGAGCCCTGGAAGCGAGGAGCCATGGGGAGACCCCTGCCAGCGCTGGGATTCTGCACCCACTGACCTGTGACGCCATGAGTTGGAAGGAGACTTTGTAGACTGATTTCAGGCATATGGGTTAATATCAGACTTATGACTTTGAACTGGACTGGGCTGGGATGCCTTCTCAGTGTCACATTCCTTTTGTGTATAAACCCTTTCCTTATATCGATATGCGTGTCTATGAAATTTGTTCCTCTAGTCTACCCAGACTGACACATTACCTAATTCTCCCTACTTCTTAATTCAAAGTTGCAATTTTGAAGTGATAGATATTCTAGTCACTCTGAATCACTTCAAAGTTCAGACTTCAACCTCAGCTTCAATTTACATAATTGAAGATTAAGTATTATATAATTTATGTTCCATGTAATCATTGGTTACCATATAAGATGGAATCAATTGTTATAACTAATAAGTATAATATTTATGCATATCTTCCCCAGTAATAGTGAACTGTTTTCCTTTGTTATTCCTAAAAAGAAACCCATCCACACAATTTTTATTAACAGCAATATAATTTTATGGAGAAAATCATTCATTCTTGTTATGAATTCATTTTATGCAAATTAGTTCATCGAATTTTTATTGAGAACTCCTAAGAGGCAAAGGTAGTGAGACTTTCTCTCTCTCACGGTATATTTTCAGGAGAGAAGGGTCCTTGGGGAAGAATATCATGCTTAGGAAAGGAGAAGAGGGACTGAGCCCTGGAGGTATAAGTGGTTGAATGTGGGACTGTGGCCAGTGGGCTTGGCGGTTCAAACCCAGTGGCTGCTCTTAGGAGCAGCACTGGGTAGTGCCCACAGCCACCAGAGGCAGTGATGCCCCCCTGCCACACAAAAAAAAGAAAGGAGAAGGGCGGTGTGAAGGAGGGAGGCTGTCGGAAAGAGGCGTTGGTACAGTGAATTCAGCAATAAGCTCCAATACAAGAGCACTTGTGGTGATGGCTTAGCACCAGGTTGTGTTTCGTTCTACTGCACAAAGGGGTGCTGTAAGTCCAAATCGACGTGCTAGAACCTCTTATCAACATCAGCACCTCATTACAGAGCAATCCCGGTGCTAGGAAATTGCAATAGAATAGGAACAAAACAGGCATTTTCTCTGCCTTCTCAGAACATTATTCTTGTGGGATGAAATACTATTAAACTAATATGACTATTCTAAACACTCATAAATATGGCAATAAAAACAAAAATGATAGAGTAGAGATAGGGGTGAAATTGGAGATCAATCAGAACAGATTTTTTTTGTAAGGAGTTGCATCAGGCAGAGAGCTCACTGGTTTCAGCCTTCCAGAAAGTTGGATGAAGAGTTTTCCAAGTAGAGGAATGAACAAGTACGAATCTTCAAGACGGTGTGTCTGGAATACAGATCAAAAACCCATTTGTAGAAGAGGGAACATCCTCCCACAGTGGGTCACAGGGAAGCGATGAGTCAACCAGGGCGCAGTAAAGACCGACAAGACACACACTATGCCCCTGGTTCCTGGAGGCTTCCTCAGCCCCCACTATCAAGGTCCCCGTGCTGCTTCCACTTTGTACTAGATCAGAACACATACACAGGTTACGAGTTATGACCTCACAACTCAGCAAATCCAGCAACAGGAATGGGTACGAGGCCAAGGAGTAGTGGCGGAGTGAAGGGAAGGAAAGGGGAACCGATTGCAATGATCTACACAAAGACACACACCCCTCCAAGGCGAAAAAACACAGAAACCATGAGGAAAGGGAGACAGCGATTGATATGTGATATGAAAATAATTCATAATTTATATTCTATCAAGGGGTCACGGGCAGAAAGAGGAGCGGATACCAAGGGATCAATAGAGAGTAAATGTCTAGGAAAGAAGGATGGCAAAAGATGTACAAATATGCCTGACTCAATTGATGTATGTACCGTAAGAAGCCTTGGAGGAGCCCCCGGTAAAATGATACTTTAAATTTAAAAAGCCTTTATGAGTCACCTCTGAGGAGGTGGAGTGGAAGAAAAGGAAGTAGGGATGTAGCAAGGAATAGCTCAAGGAGAGTCTTTGGAAGCGAGCAAGTTACATATGTAGGTACAATATTCCAACAAGCGCTACATGGGACCATCTATCACCTGATACACATTCCTAGAGCAGTCCAGCTGTCTTAGAATAAAAGAAGCTCATTTTTAGGTTTTGTTTTTTCAAACTTTCTCTTCTGGGCATGGCGTCCTTGGTCTATGATTCTCAATGATGCTAGCCATGCAAACAGAACTTCAGATTTTCTACATTATGTTACAAAGACAGCTTTACAAGGAGCAGGTCTTTATTTTCCCTGAATGTTGAATGATAACTTAAGCTTTATGAGAATCCCCAAGGAATAATTTATAGCTCATTTGTTTATTTTGTAGGTATTATTTTTGGCAATATTATGTGAAAAAGAAACTCAAGCATGATCTCCATTATTGCTTCCTTTTTAAAAATTTTGTCTTGCTTAGCTTCTTTCTCCTTATCTCCTAATTCCAACACATTTGATATTAAATTTTATACCCTTAATATAATCCCCCAGGGTATGAGTTCATTCATCCCATTTCAGGTCGTGTTTGATAAATCACAATTTTAGCATCAAGAGCTACTAAATTGCATTTGTGATTCTTTAATGAAACCATCTATTTTAGCTCATCACTGCAGGTAAAAACAATTTTCCATATGTTATACACTCTTATCATGCCTTCTAGAAAGTCATCATGGTTACACATTATCTAGTTTACATTAAAAAAAACAATGTCAGCTTACTAGAAAATAATTCTAAAAATGTTGTAAAGCTATTCATCAGCTAGACACAGCTGCAACTGAATGAATAATTCTATGATTAAGAGCTGGGGACTGTACAGGCAGTTATAGAATCTGCTGTTTTCAAAGAATTTGATAAATTAATTAGCTCATCTTGTGATTATGTGGCTTTGTTAGAAAGAACACAGTTGTTAGAATAGCACAGAATACACAAGAACATAATCTTTTCATTTTTAAAAAATTGTGGGCAGAAATTAAACATTTTTAAATCAGAGCAAGGTTGAGACTACTGGAAATAGGGAAGAGTCCTAGTTCAATTAAGCTGACATGGAAGAAAAGTCATTGAATACATAATTGCCAAATAATTGGTCAATTAAGTCTAGTGAAATGAAAATACATCTGTAAGAATTGAATACTGTGTGTCAGATAATGCATCTTACAATTAATTAATTTTTTCACTTTATACTTAGCTATCATTTTATTGTATGGTCATTATCAAAGATATGATAATGTAGGTTAAAAATGTTTTGAAAATGGAAAAAATAAAACTGGGAATTATATATGTGTGTATGTGTAATTCAATAAATGTATCATACTTATGTTCTGAGGTGTGTTAGTCTCGGTAGACTTGAGAAACAAATCTATAGAAACTCAAGTGTATAACACAGAGTTTTATATAAAGGGCAATTGCACATTGAGAAAGCATCCCGAATCGCTTCTCGGCCTTTTGGCTAAGATCAAATGTAGAAAGCGTCCTAACCCAGTTCAGTCCAAAACCCTAAGTCTGACGTGAGCCCACATGTCCTGTACCAATCTGTAGAGCCCTCTTCAGACTCACGAAACACATGCCATGAAGCCAAATGCAGGCCGATCACAAACCAGATGGGTAGAAAATCTTTGTATCCAGTGGCATTGTAAGCATCTCAGAGCTGCAGGAGTCTGTCCATGGCTTCTTTGTCTCAGCGGTCTGGTTGCATCAGGGTAAGTCCATGTGGCCACTCAGGCTCAGGGCACTAGTGCAGTTCCATGTGTCTTGTCAGCTGCAATGTCTCCCAAGGGATGAGCAGAGGGAAAGTGTCTCCTGCCTTTATGGTGGAAGTACATGAATTCCCAGAATTCTTTGGAGAAGGCCATGCCCACACAGATGCCTCACTGGTTATGATCCAATTGACAGACTAGATTCCACCCCTTCACTCTGACTCCACGCAAGTCCCAAACTGACATCAGATGATGTAGCTACCACATGTGGTATACAGGTCATATATTTTACAATGCTATACAATATGGGTATGTATGTATGTATGTATATTGACAAGGTCCCTTATAGTGTACTGAATTTCACAATGGGCTCCTAATTGCAAGGTCAAAAGTTTGAACCCAGAACCACTTATTTGTGTCAAAGATGAGGCTTTCAGCTCCTATAAAGACTTAAACAAGTTTTGAAACCCAAAGTGCAGCTATTCTTTGTACTGAAAGGTCACTGTGAGTTACAGAATCAATTTGATGGCAGAGAGTTGAGTGTGCGTGTGTTTATGTGTGTGCACGTATATATGACTATGATTAATATGATGTCTGAAGGGATAACCGTCCCCCCCACCACCACCACCACCAAACGGGTGCTCATTTGTTTTTTGATGTGAATGGTATAGTGCATTTAAAGTTCATTTCACCGGGTTCAGCTGTTAATCATGTTTTCTATTTAGGGTTCTAAAAAGATTGTGTGACAGTGTGTGACAAAAGAAGCCTGATTTGTGGCAGGTGGGGGGCTGGTTTTGGCACCACGAGAATGTACCTGCTCAGGCAGCCTTCTCAGTGAGACAAAAACAGCATGTCTCTCTTGGTCCATGCACCTTACGTACCTGACCTCACTTTGTAGGACTTCTTTTTTGTCTCCCTAAATGAAGAGGCAGTGAGAGGACAGCAATTTGATGATTTACAAGAGGTGAAGACAAAACGAGGGAGGTGCTGTCAGCTATTCAAACTGATGAGTTTGAAAAATGTTTCCGGGAATGGAGTTGCAGATTTGACAGATGTATTAAGTGTAATGTAGAGTATTTTGAAGGTGAGAAGGCTGTTTTAAAAAAATTTTAATACATACCTTTGAAAAAAAGTGTTTTTTTGGGGGGGGTACAGTTTGGAAAGTGCCCCCTTATATAATCTTGTTCCTTTTACTAAAATACAATCCGGAGAGCAGTAAGCCTATTCTAACTCATAGCAATGACAGGACAGAGGAAACTTGCTCCCTCCATGAGGTTTTCAAGGTGGTCAACATTTACAAAAACAGAATGACCTATAGGTTCCCCACAGAACAACTGGTAAGGTTGAGCCTTTTGATCAGTCTCCCTCCGAGCACTCAGTCAATGCACCAGGAGGCTCCATGGAAAAAGACTACTCCATCTCGTATACAGAAAGAATAGTGACCAATGCTAGGGCCATTTTAAGTACTAGCTTTCATAAGCAAGACTACTTATCCATTCAGTCAGAAGATGAATATCAGAAGGCAGAATAATGCTCAGAGTCTTTGTACAAAGACCTCCTATGGTGACATAAAAGTAATGGAAGGGTACTCAAGATATTTCCCCACTCCATCGCTGTGTCTGATTCAAGTGGGCGCCACATTCTTCCCCAGCCACATTTATTTTCTTTTGAAAGTTAATTCTGCTCGCAGCAGGAACTCGAAACAAAAAGTGAACATTACACAGAGTAAAACTTCCTTTAATTTAAACCAGTAGCTGTTACAATGGCAAAAAGCGAGTAATATTGATTAGGCCAAAATAAATCTCATAATTTTGGTTAATATTTTAAGGGTTTCAAGTAGTGATTTTAAAACTGACATTATAATTTATTGCATGCATAAGTATTACCTGTCTAGGGTAGAGCTTTACTATGTCAAATAAAGGTAAAAATATGTCATTTTGCAAGTACATTGTACCTTTCGTGCCTCCCAAAGAGGACTTGTGGTTACCCATAACTGTACATGCATGTTAAGCAAGGACATTCTCTCTCTCTTGGTTTAATAAATTTCATGAATTAATTACACCACTCCAAAATATATGAATGAGAAAAGTTAATTATATTTGAAATAACTATGTCTTAAAAATAATAATTATTATGGCTTAAAATCCCCTAGATGCCTTTTTGTTGGTGTGTTTTGAAAGTTGTTATATTTGTTTCCAATTAGTTTCCATAAAAACTTATACCCAGTTAGTACAAATGTATCTGTGCATGGGTTGGTCTCCTGGAATTGTTTAAATATTTCCTTCTTAATATTCTCAAAGAGAAAACAAGGATTGAATATCATCTTTTAATGTATTCATGAATTTCATTTTGTCTTTATATCATAGTACTGTAGCTTATAATGTGTCTTCATTTCCAGTTGCCATTGTAATGACTTAAATGGTTGGCTTGGGATAATTTAAATTAAATGCCAATAGGAAAGCTAAACACTTACTGGTACTAGTTCAAATGTTTCATAGAAGTTTTTTGAGGAATATGTTTTGTTTTTTGGAATAAGGCATTGTGAGATCTGTTTTGTTGAATATATTAGAAGTGTTTTGTGTCATTATTTTACTCATTTGCAATCTCCCTAAAGATATTTATAGTACACAAGGAAGTTAGCTTTCATGGAAAAAATAAGCTATATAATTAATCAGTATAAACATAGTAAGCACAATTACATTATTTATTTTTCTTAAGATTTAAACAGTGAAAGCAATGAATATGTTTATGTAAATTTAAGGAAGGTACAGTAATAGGGGTCACTATTGGTTTTCATTTTTAGATTTTTCACTTCCCATGTTGGAAGACTGAGGTTTGATTCCCAGTCAATAGGCCTCAAACACTTCTAGCACACACGTGTCTGTCGGTGAAGCCTGTGTGCTGCTATGAGCGTGAGCTGGTTTTGAAGGCGCACCTCTCAGGCAGAGCAGGAACTCTTTGGGAATCTTTCAGCAATCTTTTGGACGTTAGCTGGAAAAGAACTATGGATCACAGCTGTCTGGTTTGGGCAGCAAGCATTTCATTCAGCAATCCATAGGGTCACCATGAATCAAGGGACAGCTGAACAGCAGTGAATAAAAATAAGTGTAGGCTGAGCCCCAGTGGCATAGTGGTTGTGTGCAGGACTGAGGTCCACACGGTTGGCAGTTCAAATCCAGCAGCAGCTCTCCAGGAGCAAGGCTGGACTTTCTACTCCACCAGGCCAGTGATGCCACAAAAATAAATAAATAAATAAATAAATAAATAAATAAATAAATTCCCCAATATAATTTAATAAGTGTATGTAGATAGAGTTAGATTTCTAGAACTAAGTTTTACATAGTTTCAATTTATGGTTATTCACTTTAATGTTTGTGTATTATGAAAGAATCAAGTTATCATCTTTCAGTTAAACTTGATTGGTCCGAAGTCCTCTATGTGATTATTTTCACTATCCATGATATTGAAACAAGAAACTTTTAAATTGTTTTGTGGTACTGAGAGAGAGCTGAAGTTTATAGACATACTACTTTCACAACCCTGTCCACTTGTCTATCTGGGGTCATTGACAGTGTGCAGCCATTCAAAACATTGTTTCCCAATGTTCATTTGAATTATAAATTCGATAATTTTATTGGCTTGTTTAAAATCCTCTAAAGTCTTCTTTTTGTTATTAGTCACTTTATTGGGGCCTCTGACTAATCTTTGAACAATCCATAAATTAACTGTGTGAAGCACACTTATACATATGGTGCTTTCATCATTTTCAAAGCATTTCATTTCTAGTTAAGCCCTTGGTATTAGATCCTATTTTTATTCCCTCCTTCGTGGTTGCTCCCAGACTTGTGAATCTTTGCTGGATTATTTGTTATTGTTATTTTCATATCTTACACCATCTGCTTCTCTATTCACCCACATTTCTGCTTTTGGAACGCCTCTTGGCTGTGGGTGGAAGGTCAGTTATATATCCATCATTGTAACCAGTTACCCTTTTCTTCGCATTCCCCCCACCCTGCCCCTATCCTAATGTTGTTGCTATCCCCACTACTGTTCCTCAGGGGTTTATCTGTTCTGGATTCCACGTGTCTAGAGCTCTTATCTATACCACAGTACATACTCCAGTCTAGTAGGATTTGTATGTAGCACTGAGGTCATGGTAGTGGGGGTGGGGGATCTGGGGGGAAGCTTTCCAAAACTAGAGAAGTGTTGTGTGTGTTGTTGGTGTTATATTGCACTCTGACTTTGTAACTCTTCTGTGTCATCCTCCTGTGAGGGGATGTTCAATTGTCTATAGATGATCTTTGGGTCTCCACTCCACTTTACCCCCTCTCATTTGCATCGATATAATTATTTGTTTGGGATCTTATGATACCTGCTACCTGATCCGGTGGACAATTCATGATCACACAGGCTGGTGTGCTTCTTCCATGTGGACTTTGTTGCTTCCCCACTTGATGGCCACTTATTTAGTTCCATGCTTTTAAGACCCCAGATAGTATATCTTTTAGTAGCCAGGCACATCTGTTTTCCTTACTACATTTGCTTATGTACCCATTTTGTCATCAGTGATTGTGCCAGGAAGGTGAATATCACAGTACCAGATTTTTAGAACAAAGTGTTCTTGTGTTAAGGAGGACTTGATTAGAAGTCCAAAGTCTGTCTTCTATCTTAGTATGTAACATAACTATATGTACATAAACCTATCACTGTAGGTTAATGTATTTATACATATGCATGCATTTATTTACACTCTATAAATACTCTTGGTTTGCTAGCACTTTGCTCAATTTCCTTTTCCTTTCCTCTTGCCCCACCATCAATTTCATCATTGTTTGGCTGTCAGTAATTCCTCTCAGATATATTGCACTTGATCAAACCCCACCAGACATTTTAGACCCTTCTTGTCATCAACTTGAAATCGCATTGTTTCCTTGTCCCTGAGTTTGTTGCCTTCCCAGTCCATTATACCCCTTCTCCTCCTCTCCCATGTCCCGTGAGAACAGTCAATCCTGTTATTTTCTCCTCAGGATTGTTTATTCTGCATTCCTTATAGAAAGAGTCAGAGAGAAAAAGAAAAAGGGAAAATAAAGTCTATAAATAGTTTCAGACTTGTGTACTAAACTTTATGGGTGTTTTCCAATGAGGATCTGAGCCCTGGCCCCTGAGTCAGAAGTCTAGTTTCAGCATTCCTCAAGGACTTCATTAGATTGAACCCCTTGCTGCTCTGTTGCATGTTGTGGAGGCTCATACCAGGCACACAATGTCACCAGTACTATAGTGCTGTGGGTCCATGAGAGTATGTAGTGTCTGATGGTGGGGCCTGCTTTTCTTCCTCTCTGTGCATTGATTATGCCAAGCAGGAGTGTTGTTTGGGGAGCTTGGTGGTCATGATGTTGTCTTCTCTCTCTTTTGCTCTTAACTTGCTCCTGTGTAGTTTGAACAGATCTGCCACTTTGCTTGGGCTGTTTCTTCTGTACCATTTTCTATAGTACATACTTCTGGTGAGGGGGTCAGCATAGCTTGGCTTGGGGCTGGCACCACAATCCTTTCTCTCAGCTCGCTGTTCCCTGCATGTATGTTGCCCAAAAGGCTTGGAGCACGGGGAGGAGATTGGTCCCTCTCTCCCTTTTTTGTGGAAAAATCAACAATACCTACCCACCCCCAACCTTATGGGTGGATTAGTGCCCTGTTCTGCCCCCTTCCTGTCTCGCCACCACTTGTTGCTTTCTGAATTTTTAATGGGTCTAACTTTGTGCTAGTTGGTCTGGATATTCCATATCCTCTGTCCACTTGAGTTCAGTGGTGGAGTCTAGCCTGTCAATTAGGCCATAGCCAATGAGGACTCTGAGAGGACATGATGCTCTCCTAAGGATTCTGGGAACTCTTATCTTCCTCCCTAGAAGCAAGACACATTCTCTCTGTTACACTTTCCTGCTAACAAGCCTTATGGAGAGACACTGATGGAGCTAGAGCCCTGGAGATGGAGGAGCCATGTGGAGAGCGACGCCAGTGCTGAGATGTTTCCACCTCCCCTGGGTCTACAAGACTTCCCACCCACTAGCCTGAGGTCTTCCTGCATTTGGCATCAC
Organism: Nesogale talazaci; assembly: GCA_004026705.1. Taxonomy (NCBI): domain Eukaryota; kingdom Metazoa; phylum Chordata; class Mammalia; order Afrosoricida; family Tenrecidae; genus Nesogale; species Nesogale talazaci. The sequence goes on from PVJH01008316.1 coordinate 50,305, forward strand.
TGCATGGCTGTGCTCATCTAAAGACGAATTTCTGGACTAGTTTTGGACATATGGGCTTATGTCACAATTATGGACTTGATCTGGACTGAGCTTGGGTGTTTCTTATTGTACAATTGCTCTTTGATATAAAGTTCTCTCTTACATATATGTGAGTGCCCGTTAGTGAACCCTGTCTAACACAGACAATGCCTCATAGTTATTTAATCTGCATTTCCCTTATGACTAATGATCAGGAACATTTTCTCTTCTATGTATTGGCCATTTGTGTTTCTGTCCTTGTGAAGCTTTCTTTCATGTCTTTTGCCCAATGTCACAGTGGTCTATTTATTGTTTTTTGGTGTAAGCTAGCATAGTATTGTAGATTTTAATAATAAGATCTTTGTCTGATGTGCCATAGTTCAAGGTGCTTTTTCAGTCTGTGCACTCTCTTATTCTCTTGAGAAAGTCTTTAAATGCACACGTGTTTTTTTCTTCAGTCTATCCCATTTGTAAAATTGTGTTTCCTCTGTGTTTATGCCTTTCCTTCTTTCCAATAGCCTATGTATTTCCTGCACCAAAGTAATTAGATTTGTCCCAATTTCCTTTTTGCTGACCCTAATAGTCCAGAGTTTTACCTCAAGGTCTGTGATCCACTTTGACTTTATGCTGTTGCACAGAGTGAGGTAGAAGTCATTCTTCATTTTTCTGCCAGTAAATATCCATTTTTCCCCCCAATATCATTGTTGATGATTAGGGCATCCACTTCACTTTTGATACTTTTGTGGACCTTATCAAAAATCAATTGTCTATATGTTGAGATTTTAATTTTTGGAGTCTTTGATTTTTTCCATTGATATAAATATCTTTTGTTATATCAGGCTGTGTTAGCATCTCTTTGGGAACTGTTTTCCCTCTAGTTATGTGTTTCTCTAGAAGGTAGCTTGACTACTTATAATCAAATTCCTTATGAATTTTAAAGCAAGACTTGCCAAGGTGGGTAACAAACTGACCAATCCCCAGCAAGGTAATTTAATCCTATTCATCCTTTGCTTTTATTTATTTATTTAATCATTTTATCTGGAGCTCTTACACATAGCATACCATTTCATAGTTCAAGCTCAACAAGCAGAATCCTATAAGTGCTATCACAATCAGTTCAAACCACTTTCATTCTTCTTGTATTCCTCAATTTCAGTTCCCCTTTATCCCTTGGCTCGCCCACCCATCCCCCAGGAACACTTGTTTAGTTAGTTTGGGCAGTATCTTACACCGTTCACTATCTCCTTTCACATACACTTCTGTGGTTTACTCTCCTGGTCTGGGGTTATACAGCCATCCATGCTATCTGCTCCCGCTCCAATGCTCGCCCCCTCTTCCCAAATCATCAGGGACGCAATTCTGATGTTTGGGGTTGGAAAGGTCGGTGACTGACTCAGCTTGGTAACCACAGGTAAGAGAATACAAGTACCCTGCTTCAGATCCCTGGCCTGCTCCTGGGACCCTGGTGTGTTCCTGATACCCAGCCTGCTCCAGAACTCCTGCTTTCTCCAGCTCTCCGGCCTGCCCCAGATATCTTCAGGTGACCTGGGACATGCAGGTCCCTTTATAAACCCTATTTTTGTAGTAACCAACTAATTATTTGCAAGGTGTGGCCAAGACCATCCTATTTAGCAGGAGTATAAAATCAAGGCCAGAAATGCCATATACAAGGGGGATTCAAATAATGTGCAGAAAAATGGAATGAGAAGATAAGGGACTTTTCACAAGCTTATCAAGTATAGCACTCTGTAGTTCAGGGACAGTTCTTATTTCCTAATTAATGGTGACAGTACTGGGGAACAAGCAACATTAAAGAATAGCAACATTGCTTTGTACTAAATATTGACAATATTAGCCATATTTCATGTGCTCATAAGCAGAAGGACTGACTCTGGGACTTGCAGAGGTACTCAGGGTCCAGAGTGAATGGATACCACTAATGCACTTGGTTACATCAATTTCAAGGAGGATGACAACCTAGGTAGGTGGACTTTTATAAGTCATTGGGGGAATATATGTGCTCTGACAATGGTCCATCTCTGTCTCTCAAATTTTAAAGGTCAGGGAGTGATTAATCATGAAAATCATCTATTGTTTAGGAGGTAAGATCTCACAATCTTTCTTTGCTAAAGTTCTTTCTTTGAAATGAAACAGCACATATTATACCTCTAAAATATAGAAAATGTGAAAAATGGAAGAAATAATATTGGCTAAGAAGTTTGAGTCATTTTAGGGTCTATATTTTTCTGCACTAATGTAAGATTCTAGCAGCAAATCAATCTAAACAGTGTATGAATGAGTAATCTAATAAATAAAAAAAGCACAAAAGACAACCTACAGAACAAATTGTAATCAACTTCTGACTGTCACATACAGAAGGGGAGATATTAACATCAGACATGTTTTTCCAACTACGAATCCAAGCTTTTAAGAATTTATGAAATCTTCAGAAAACTATCCCAGGAGATATTGTGTTTCAAAATGTGTCAGAGTCACACATGAGAACACACATTGTAAATATAGAGAAATTCACTTAATTTATATTTCAAAACACAATGTGCTTCAGTTATACTCACAAAAGATAGTTGTTGCCTAGTAGAGATTATATTTAGATATAATCCAAAATATAATGATAATTATTTCTTAAAAGCACATCCCATCATGGGATGATTCATCAAGAGATCTGACACTTTTGAGTATATATTATCGAAATGGTGCTTTTCACACATACAGAAAAATCTTGACAGAACTCTTTCATATGTGGAGACTTGAAATTTTCATTACATTCTAATTCAATTATCTTCCATGGATTTTTTGAAGCTTCCTCTTAGGCATTACAAAAGTGTAAACTGAAAGTTTAAGATGTTTCTTTTATTATCATTTTATAATGGAACCAGAAATATAGTATTGAAAGGGATACTTACAATATAGTGTCATGGTGTAAAGTGAAAATAAAGATAGGATATTATAGTAGTTTTGTTGGCATTAGCCCTAGCTAAGAGAATCAAAGTGCATGAAATTTGATTCACTAGCGTTTGTTTTATTGTCAAACCAAATGTTTTTAAAGTGATTAATATGAAGGACTAATATCAAATACCATTGCCTTGAAAAAAAGAATAGCAGGTAAAAATATTTTGTTCAAAAGGATGAAATATGTTGGGATAAGATATAAAGCATTGAAATATAAATTGTGTATTAAAATGGGATTGGGCTACTGACTTCAAAAAGAGTAAGCCAGACATCCACATAATAATTAATAAAAATTAAGATAATCAAGAATATAACCAATTTCTTAGTTTTCTATGTTAACTTATGAGATGAAAGCAAAATACATACATACAAGTATTGCCACTGTTTCATCTTTGGGTCCCCAAAATCTTTTTTTGGGGGGGGAGGAGGGAATTACTGCCCTTGGGTTCCTGAAAATCTTGAAGTTATCCTGGATACATTTTCCTACCTCAACCGGAGAGACATCCTACACTTTTTTGCTCTAAAGTCTAAATGTAATGTAGGGAATGTGATATCCAAAATAAATGGTGCACCAAAATTCTCTGCATTTGGGTTCCTTCCAAAGAAGGATCACATCGAAACTGTTTCTGCATCTCTCACAATCCCTCATATCTCTGAAAGCCAAGCTGGGCATAAGGTCTGTCCAACATGCCCATCTGCCAAATGATAGCTTTCATCAAGTGCATTGCATATGTATGTATTTCCTAAAAGAGATGATCTTATTCTATCATCTCTTCCCCATTCACTCCAAAAGCTAAGCATGAAGGATAAAGAGTAATTTAAGTCAGTCTATTTGTTCTAACTAAGCTTGACATGCAATTGACACATAAAGAAATATCAGCATCACTGTTTTCTAAGTATAAAATATAAATAAAAATACTTGCTATATCTATTTTCATGATTTAAGTCAATGCATACCTCTAAAATGTATTTATCCAAGTCACTTTATGCCTCAAAATCACAATACCAGGTGTGTGTTAACCTTCATCACACACTCCAAGAATACTTGTGTTTTATCTTAACATAGTTTATTTCTACAATTGTTTACTGTTAGTTCTTCCACAATATAAAATATTAAGTCAGAGTTGGCAAAATATTTTGAAATCAAACCACTGACTGTATTTATTTCATGTTTGAGTTCATGCATGTGTAAAATTTGTACTTTCTCAAATATTTCAGAACGTAAGCAAATAACCAAAAAATAGCAAATAACAAGCACATACAGATGCTTTATATGTGGGCCTTAGTATTTAAAATGTCTGAAAAGAGTTACCAAGAAAACATCAGATACTTTAGCTTCAAAAGAAGTGAAAACTATCTGCCTCACATTATTCACAGCCAAACCAAACAGGCTACTGTGGTATTTATAAATCCCTCTGAATTAAGTCAAACATGCATAAAATCAAGCTTCCTTTGTGGTAAAAATTTCTTCCAGCTGAGCCCAAGAAGAGGATAAAAAGTTATCCAAATACCTATTGTTAAAATGAGGACAACTTTTGAAAGTAAAGGCCATACCTCTGCTGGAGTCTTCCTGACAATTTCCTAATTTTAATAAATTGTCTGTGAGAACTGTCATCAACCTTGTTCCCATTCATGAATTGGCAGAACTGCACATGTCATTGTATTAACTTAAAGTCGTGTTACAGTGTTTTAAGAGGCAGTCAATTTACTTCATTAAAATTCAGGTAAACAACTTTGAAGTTAATAAATTAGTACATATTCTCACAAAGGCCTAGTGTTTTCTTAAGAGGAAAAAAAAGGATAGTATATGAATTTCCTAAGACTACATATACTTCTAGAGACAAGGTCCACCAAATATAGTTAAAAGCATAAACATAGTCTACACTTGTCTAAAATAGGATTTTCTGGGAAGAGTTGCGTTTCCATTTTGTGTTGGATTCAGTGAGGAAAACAAGCCCCCCGCAATCTCACTGAGTTGATTCTAACTCAGGAGGACAGACATGAGCTGCCCCATGGGATTACCAAGAGTTTCATTCTGCAGGAAACATGTCACCCTTTCTCTCTTCTATGGAGAACCTGGTAAGTCTGAACTGTTGACCTTTCATTTAACAGCTGAGCACGTAAGCACTGTGCCACCAGGACTTCCTGAGAAGGAGCAAGGAAAAGTTATTTCTGACAGAATCACAGGACTGGGGACAAGAGCAATCACAGTCAGAAAAGCAAAAAAATATCAAAACTTGCATGTTGATAAAACTTTATAGAGATTACACACAAGCAACCTGAAAATTTTCGACTCTAAAATGCAGCAAGAAAAAGGTAGGTCTGTTCATTTCCTGCCTGTATGCAAATATACTGCAATTGACTCATAGTTTACCTTATCAACATTTTCCATCAGCTTTATCAAGCAAACTCAAAGCCAAACCTACTGCTCCAAGTCACAGCACCCTATAATACCAGACAGAGAAAAATTAAACTCAACTGAAAATATATTTGCATGCATGTACATCCAAATGTACTAAGTTTAGGATTTAGAAGGCAGTATCTTCATTACAAATGTATAGAAGATGGCCAATTACAAAATCCTTCTGGTAATTTCAGAAACAGGAAGCACTGTAATTAAATTACAATCCTAACCAGATTCATTTTAACTTAGTCATCAGGACGTTTATTTCTAATGATCATTTGTAGTCCAAAGATCCTACTTTCTTTAGAAATAACAATGCTTTTGAAAGACCCAAAACAAACGAACAGCAACAACGAACCCACAGAACCTAACTGCTTTTGAGTCAAAGCAGACTCATAGTGACACTCTGTGCATTTCCCAGACTCTCATGCTATCGGAGTGGAATTTCCAGTCTTTCTTCTGAGTAGCCGCTGGTGGTTTGGAACTGCTGGCCATGTGGTTCTCAGCCCAGTGAACACCACCAGGGCCTCTTTAAAGTTAAGAAATATTTATTTCTAAAAGAGCTAAATGATATCGTACATTCCAATGACCTATTTCTGCTTTTTGGGTTGGCATTAAAAAAAATTCATATGTCATTGGAAGAGTGGGAAGCTATACAGCAGGACTATAAACTTTTTATTTCAATATTTATTAGTGTCATAAAAATGATGTATAAATGTTGCAGGTCTCAGGTTTTGCATAGTTTTGGAAACTGCATTGTGGAATATGCACTGAAAAAGCTTTACACAAAGGGGAATCTTGCAAGTGTTATTACTTGTTTTATATACGTAAAGACTTATTATGTTCTAAGATGTATGCTGGTGGCCCAGAAAGAAAAACAATATAAATCGACAAATAAAAAACTATATAGACACACAAATGGAAACCTATGAACTTGAGCCATGAGAGGGAAAAAAAGATGTAGACTTTGTTACAGTGTAAAAATCTCTGGGTAAATTAATACAATTCATACAGTTAAAGACTCATTAGGCTCCCACTTTCTAGATGCATACTGTTTTGAGAAATACAAACACATTCCAGTCTGTTGAGCTGATTTAAAACACAATGCTACCTTAAGAATTCTCTCTTCAACCTATGCAATTAAAGTTCTAATTAATGTAATTAAAGGACTACTTATTGAAAAAATAGTGCATGCTAAGGGTATAGGGAGTAGCAAAGATTATAAACAACTAGTAAGCCTGTCTTTCAAAATGTGTACCAGAGGGGGAGTGAGGAAGAAGGTAAATATGATGAGCTAATACCAAGGGCTTAAGTAGAAAGAAAACGTTTCAAGAATGATGTTAGTCATACAAGTGTAAATGTGGTTTGCATACAATAGATGTATGTGCTGATTGTGATAAGAGTTGTATCAGCCCACAATAAAATGATTTAAAAAAATAAAATAAAATGTGTACCATAAGATTGCCGACAAATGCATACACCATGCTGCAATGAAAGGCAGTTCTAAGTGGTGGATAGCAGCAATTTTAGATGCAGCTTTCTGTCAGAACAAGGAGTTGAAGAATTATTTGCTTTTTGCAAAAGATCTATTTAAATTGGGTCTCTAACAACAGGGGGCACTTTCAGAGCAATCTAGAAAAAGGTAAACTTTCCACACAATTAGTGTTTAAATAGTATCACCTGAAAAATACATATTGCAAACTGGACACTAGTGTAGCAACAGTTCAGGACTCAGCTGCTGATTAAACAGCTTGTAGGTCAGCCTTGGCAGTCACTGCCCTAGAACACAGACCTAGCCATGCTGCTCCACTAGTAATTCCAGGCCTTTGAATGCGGCATGGCTGAGCAGGGGTCTGAATGAACGCCATGGTGCCCAATAACAGCATGCTTGTTCCAAGGGAGAGTGCTTGGAAATGCGGTATTCTTTGTTTTGTTAGCTACATCCTTCCATAGTTGATCAATTCTAACTCTAATCACTTTTTTAGATTTGAAAGCATTATAAAAGTCAAGAGAGAGAGAAATAATGCCATGTATCATAGTCTATTATTGTTTCAAAGACAGGTTTATTAAAATAAAACAACAGAGAGCAATAATAGCTAAGAGAAATTTGCTTCATAGAAGTTAAAAGATGATACCATTGACAAAAATTATTTAAAAATTATATTGGGAAGTTTTTAATGAGATCTGAAATTTACTTATTTCCTCTGGCTCCATGATAATTCACTACATGCATGTCCACAGTTTCTCATGCTTAACAAAACAAAGACTCAATATAGGACAATTTCTTATGAGCTGCTGCCCCAAACTACCTCATTGAAATTTGTTTGGCTCACAAATGTCAATACACAAACATATACACATACAGAATACACATAAGGCAACTTCAGAAACTTTTTTTCCCACAAAACTTTGATGACACAATTTCTCATGAACATTCTGCAGCCCCTTTGTGAGCATCTGTGTATGTAAGTGGATGTGCCCTTCTTTTCAATTCTACGTACAATACTCAGTCTTCAATCTATTAAAACTGACTTTGACTCTCACCATTGCAAGCGCTCAGCTGATAATTGATTAGGGAAAGGCTTGGCGATTAGTTCCTGTAAAGACTACAGCGCACAGAAGAAATGAGATGGTTCTATTTGTTTTATGAGGCCCCTCTGTGTAAAAATCTACCCCGCTGCATTTCACAGAATCCTCCCAGTTTTGAATGATGCTCTCCATTATCATTTATCATTATCTGACCACACGTAACTTACTTTATCAGATACATTCTTTTGTAGAGGATACAAAATACCTATGCCTTTATAGTAGGTGAACTTGTTCCTGACCCCTTTAGGTTATCATCAGACCATAGACTTCTTGACTTCTCAAAGCAAGACAGTTGTTCCTTAGGGTGAAAGGAGAGAAGAGATGGAAAAGAGCTGAAGCTTCATTGGCGCTAAAGGCTAGGGATGGCCCAGCTGGTCTGGTGTTGAAGAGACAGACTTCGTGAGAGGTAAGGGCACAAACTGTCCTGAGGCTTGATCCAGAAAGAGAGACTTGAGTCACGGATAGTGGTAAAGCCTTCCTGAGTGTACAAATAATGAAATTATAATAATACAAGCAATTAAGTAATAATCACACACCAAAAAATGGCTCCTTGAAATTTCCCTTTCCTTAACCTGGCATTTAGGTCTTCTCTTTCTTCCATTTCCTTTGTCAAGCCCTCCTTGTGACAGCTCTGTGACAGGGATTGGTAAGAAATGCAAAACATACCCTGTCCCTGTCCTAAAACATATAACCTAACTACAGTTCAGTTTCAATACATTACGAACTCACCAAAGATGAGAAAATGGTTTTCGTCCCTGGCACAATTTCAGAATGAATTGGGTCCCTTTTAATCACCTTGTACCTAAGCGAAGCAGTGGTTCCATCCTGGGCTGTTTACCCAAAGTTCCAAAATTCAAATTCACTTGCCATTCCATGAGAGAAAGAGTTTTCTGCCTCTGAACAGATTACAGCATACAGGAGATGCTCCACTCTTTGCTCAAGGTTGTCATAGATCAAAATGAACTTGATTGCAGTGACTGAGTTTTTGACCATTGGGGTTACCCACTATCACATTTTTAAATGTCTATGGTACTTACTTTCTACTCTCCTAAGGAGTTACAGACTTGGAAACTCACCAGGCTTTCTACCCTGTCCTTTAGGTTTTTATGAGTCAGATTGACTCCATGGCAGTGAACTTTTGTTGCTGTTATTAGAGTTTATCTATCTATCTGTCTGTCTATCTATCTATCTTCTATCCATCTATCATGTCTCTAAAAGTAAGGCTTGGACATTTAATAATTTTATTATTTTTCACATGCTTCAAATATGCAGATAGGATTGAAAATTATTGAATTTAGAGTATGATTTAAATATAAATGCAAATAATTGGAATAGGTTAATTGGAGATAATGATTAAAACTTTCCAGAAAAAACAATAAGGTATTTTATAACAGCAGGAAAGGTTGGCAGATTTTACTAAAATCAAAAAGGAATAGGATCAAAATAATAGATGATGTGTTCTCTTTGGCACTGTTTCTGAATGATAATCTATTAAATTACTGGATAAGGTAAAGAAGTATTAATTATTCAGAATTTTTCCTGTGACATAGTGGGCAAGAATGTCTTTTTGGAGTGAGCGGGAGTAGGATTTGTGAAAAGATGGATGCTCTTTTTTTGGGGGGGGGCGGCACAGATATCACTGCTCTCTGGTGGTGGGAGTAGGAGGCCCAGTCCCACTTCTGGAATTGAACCTCCGTCCCAGTGGACCGCAGTCCCGCGCACAACCACTATGCCACCGGGGCTCAGCCTGATGGATGCTCTTTTTCCTGATAACTTTTTGGCCCAACATGCACCCTGATTCTCAAAAAGTTAACATTCTCTATGATCCAGTTTAGTCAAAAAGACGTTCAAACAAAATGAACAAAATGTTGAGCCTCAACTTCCTACTTTTCTGTGACTCAAGGCAAGTTAATTCACCTTTCTTGTTATAGAGTTTATCACCTGTGAAATTATAATAAGTGTACTAAGGTCATTGAGATGATTCAAATTATATATGTTAAATTGAATAGAAACTCACTAGAGAGTCATCATTTCACTCATTTTATTTTTCTTCTAGTAAGTAAGAACTTGGCTCATTTAATTCACTACCTACTTCTTAAAGATAATTTCTGGTTTTCCATCATCCCAGTTCTATGCATTTATTTCCTTTCCATTTCCCCTAAAATGTGCTATTCTAATAAGCACACATAGGATGTCCTGTGTAGCCCCCAAATCTAAATCAAGTGCTATCCTCTACGAATATACTAAAGTTTCTGGTTTCTCAATATTTTCGACCTGATTATACAGTCCCCATATAATAAGTACATATTAGATAAGTTCTAAAACACTTACCCATGCTTGGTTATCCTGTAACACTAGTGTAACTATAATGGTATAGAGGATAGAACATTTATAGACATGTAGAATTGAATGATGATAAATTACAATAATAAAATTCTTCCAAAGGTCAGTTGGTAAAGCAAAATTGCACGTGAATATTCACTGCATAATTTCCATAATAATTAAAAGTTATCATGGCTTTCATTTCAAGATTTCCATTTACTTAAAAACAGGGAACAAAGGAAATTGAGCTGAAATACTTGATTAAAACATGCCTTCCAAGGCCACCCACCCAATATTCTAACCTCTGACTAGCTAATTAGGTTCACTTGCTTTATGAGACATGTGCTTTAGAAACCAGGATAATTTTTAATATCAGAGCCAGGAAAAACAACAGAAGTAGAAAAATATTTTTGTAGTTATAAAATTTGGCACCAGTTTTCTGCAACTGAGAACACATTTTAGTTATTCTCTATGAGCGTCTGGGTAGACAAAAAGAATTAAGATGCACACTGAAGGTTTTTTCAGCAGAGTTTTTAAAAATTTGCATTACAGCATAGAAATGCACCCTAGATTGACAATATAAACAAACACATGCATATTTTTAAAGGAGCTATAAGCCCTGAGGAATGTATATTGTGTCATGAAATTAAAACAAGATCCACTTGATTTACATCCCTATGATCAAGAGAAAATTTTCTCTAAAGAATATCTGCATTTGAATCATAAAAACAACTTTTGGGTCAATTGAGTTAACTATGTAGTGAAACACTATCATATCAAGACAAACACACAGTGATGGACATTCAAATTCTTTTATTAAATTTATATTGAATTAAAAAGCAGTGATCATGCTAATATTCCAAATCATTAACAATGAATAAATCCCCAAAAGCACAGCCATGGAATTGATGTGGACTCAGAAGGACCCTATAGAACTGGGAAGAACTGGCCCTGTGAGTGTGAGACTCCTTGGTGGAATGCAAAGTCCCTTGTCTCTCTAGCAGAGCAGCCAGTGGGTTCAAACTGTGGACCTAGAGGATCATACCCCAAGGCACTTACCGCTACCTGGGCAGATGTGGTAGTCTTGGTAGACTAGAGGAACAAATTTCAAAGAAACACATATAGATATAAGGAAAGGGTTTATGTACTAAGAGGAACAGGACATTGAGCCCAGTCCAGTTCAAAGTCATAAGTCCGATATTAACCCATATGCCCGAAATCAGTCTATAAAGTCTCCTCCAACTCACGAAATCGCAGGTCAGTGGGTACAGAATCCCGGCGCTGGCAGGGGTCTCCCCATGGCTCCTCGCTTCCAGGGCTCAGGGTTCATCCACAGCAGAAGCAACTCATCACTGGCAGAGGTCACCATCTGGCTGCCCCCAATTCAGAGGTCTGTCTCCATCAGGGCAAAGTTGTATAGTCTCTCCACCAGCTCCTCCAGCTTCTCAGACACTGCCAGCTTGTCTTCTCCATGATTAATCTCGTCTGAGACTAACTCCCAACAACTGAAGGAGATAGCCTCTCATCCTCAAGAGGGAAATATTGTGAGATTTCCCGGAACTCTCAGGAGAAAGCCATGTCCACATAGAGGCCTCATTGGCTACTCAATGGCTATCTCCAGATAAACAGGCTAGACTCCACCCCTACATTTCAATCATAAAATTAACATAAGCACATGACTGCCACACCAGAATTCACATACATGTGTTATTATGTATTTGACCATGATGGCCTCTTGGGAAAATGGTTTGTTTTTAATGGTTAGAGGTTTGCCAGACATTGTCCAAATCACCCTGTGGAATTAGCATGAGTTTGAGAGTCTATTTTGTTGTTAGCTGCCAGTGAGTTGGTTGAAACTCATAGTGACCCTATGCACATGACAATGAAACACTATTGAAGCTTAAAATTTTTAATAATCATAATTCTCAGCAGCATAGACAACAAAGTGTGATACTCTTTTGTGTCAGGCAGGGTTCTCTTAGAGAAATAAAATCAGGACACTAGTAATTCTTTTTATATATTTATATAGAGAGAAAGGTATATAAGATAAGAAAGAAATAGTTAACTATGTATTAAGCAGTACAGATTGCCTGGTGCAACTCACTTGCGTTAGACAGCTGGAAGACTGGCAGTCCTTCAAGTCTGGACGGCCGCTGAGTAGTCCTCTGTAGAGCAATTCAGGCTATCTGGTCATAGGCAGCAAACAGCAGAACAGGTCACCAATAGTCAGCCAGATGACAGAGTCCCACAGTTCCCAGCTCAAGAAATGTATATCCCAGGAGCATGGAGAAGTAGGGCTCGAAGGAAACTCAACTCACAGCAACACAGTCCATGATTAGGTGTCCCACAGGTAGTGTTGCTTGGAAGTCGATGCACAGGTCGAACAAGGCAGCTCTCTGGTCCGAAGATCCAGAAGCAAGATAGAGGGCGGGACTCGCTGAGCCCTTCCTATCTCTGCCCTTCAATTCATCCCGTGTGTTCATTGGCTGTGCCATAACAAAAGTCAAGAATCTTCTGTAGCCATGTTGGCATAACAAACCTACCCATCACAATCCACCCCTTGCCAACATGGCACCTGTCCACATTTTTTTTACCCATATAGAATTTCTAGACATCAATGAAATCAAACTTATACTTAACATCAAACATCTATCATACATATAAATGAGAACACACTGAGTCCAATTGTAGCTGATATACATGAGCAAAGAAAACATTCAATAAGCTCATAAACAGAAAATACATGAAAAATCATAAACCTCGCTTCTGCAATTGATCACGTGGTCATAATTGGTAGGTAGAACTACCTTCTTTTACTATCCATTCTGTATTACCTTTGCCCTCAGCAATTACTTCAGCTGGCTGTGGCTTTTTGCCTGGTGGGTTGACTGTGGCAGTCATATGCTTATGTTAATTTTATGATTGACATGTAGGGGTGGAGTCTACCCTTTTAATCTGGAGATAGCCATTGAGTAGCCAATGAGGCCTCTATGTGGGCATGGCTTTCTCCTAGACTTCTGGGAAATCTCCCGATATTTCCCTCGTGAACATGAGAAGCTATCTTCCCCAGTTGTTGGGAGTTAGTCTCAGAGACGATTAATCATGGACAAGAGACCACACAGCTTTGCCCTGATGGAGCCAGACCTCTGAAGCTGGGGTGGCCAGATGGAGAACTCTGCCAGCAAGGAGTTGCTTCTGCTGTTGATGGACCCTGAGCCCTGGAGGCGAGGTGCCCTGCCAGCACCGGGATTCTGCACCCACTGACCTGTGACTTCGTGAGTCAGAAGATGACATTATAGACTGGTATCGGGCATATGGGTTAATATCGGACTTATGACTTTGGACAAGACTGGGCTGCTTACTCCATGTCCCATTCCTTTGGCATATAATCCCTTTCCTTACATCGATATGCGTGTCCTTGAATTTGTTTCTCTAGTCTACCTGGACTAACAAAGTGACCCAGACCTTCATTCCTGAGGGGACTAGGTCATTAGATGTCCTGTCATGATGGGGTTGCTATAATTTACCATTAACTTTTATCACAGGGCATGATAGCACTAAGAGTTGGCCTATGGGATCTCCTGGATTCCAGACATTTACCCCCATTATGTAACACCAGTGCAATTTCCTCTTGATAATCTGTATCAATCACACTACTCAGTACAGTGACACCCTTCATGATCTGTGATCCAAAGGCATGAGAAGCCCAAAGTGGCCTGGGGGCATTCTCAGCTGCCAATTCAGTGTAATCTGTGCTGTGTTTCTAGGTGGGAGAGTTCCTTCATTTGGGAATAGGACCTCTAGTCCAGAAAAACATAGGGTTCCTGGGACAGGAAGCAAAAATGCTGCAAGTGGGTCAATAGGAGTAATAGTGAGTGGTGCCACTCCAGTTTCCACCCCTTGGTTCCTGGACCCATGAATTCTGGCTATTGGAGACACAGCACCATATATTGGCAGCAGGTTTAAAGCATATACGGCTTCCTGGAGAACACTGCTCCAGCCTCCCAAGTTGTTGCCACGTAGTTTGTGTCGCAGTTGTGTCTTCAGGAGCCCATTCCATCGTTCTATCAAGCCAGCTGCTTCAAGGTGATGAGGAACATGATATGATCAGTGGATTCCATGGGCATGGGTCCATTGCTGCACTGAATTTGCTATAAAGTGAGTTCCTTGATCTGAAGCAATGCTATGTGGGATGCCATGCCAGTGCATGAGGCATTCTGTAAGTCCACAAATGGGGGTTTGGACAGAAGCATTGCATGCAGGAAAGGCAAATCCATATCCAGAATAGGTGTCTATTCCAGTCAGAACAAAGTGCTGCCCCCTGCAGGATGGGAGTGGTCCTATATAATCAACTTGTCACCAAGTTGCCGGTCGATCTCCCCGAGGAATGGTTCCATACCTTGGACTTAACATCGGTTTCTGCTGCTGGCAAATAGGGCACACACCAGTGGCTGTGGCCAAGTCAGCCTTGGTGAATGGAAGTCCATTTGCTGTGTCCATGCATAACCTCCATCCCTGCCACCATGTCCACTTTGTTCATGTGCCCATTGGGCAATAACAGGAGTGGCAGAGGAAAGAGGGGGGCCAGTCTCCACAGTGCGTGTCATCTTATCTACTTGATTGTTAAAGCCCTCCTTTTCAGAGGTAATCCTTTAGTGAGCATTCACAAGACAGGATTACATTTACTTTTTTGGCCCATTCAGAGAGATCCATCCACATACCTCTTCCCCAGACCTCCTTGTCACCAATCTTCAAATCATGTTCCTTCCAAGTCCCTGACCATCCAGCCAAGCCATTATACACAGCCCATGAATCAGTATACAGTCTCAAATCTGGCCACTTTTCCTTGTAGGAGAACTGAACGGCCAGGTTCACTGCTCAAAGTTCTGCCCATTGGGAGGATTTTCCTTCACCACTATCTTTCAGGGAGATCCCAGAAAGGGGCTGTAGCGCTGCTGCTGTCCACTTATGAGTGGCATCTGCATATCATGCAGAGTCATCTGTGAACCAAGCATGATTTTCTATTCTTTAGTTAAATTACCATAAGGAGCTCCCCAGGAGGCCATAGGTGCAGATTTGGAAAGAGAAGGTAATGTGACTGGAGTGGGGACTGTGGGCATTTGGGCCACTTCTTCATATAGCTTACTTGTACCTTCAGGTCCTGCTCTGATCCGATCTCGTATGTACCACTTCCACTTAACAATGGAGTGTTGCTGTGCACGTCCAACTTTATGACTCTGTGGGTCAGACAATACCCAGTTCATGATGGGTAGGTCAGGCCTCATGGTGACTTAGAGGCCCAAGGTGAGGCATTCAGTCTCTACCAAAGCCCAGTAACAGGCCAACAGCTGTTTTTCAAAGGGGCAGTAGTTGTCTGCAGAAGATGGCAGGACTTTACTGCAAAATCCCAATGGTCTACACTGTGATTAACCAATAGGGGTCTGCCAAAGACTCCACACTGCATCTTTATCAACAACTGACACTTCTAGCACCATTGGGTCAGCTGCATCATATGGTCCCATTTGCAAAGCAGCTTGCACGGCAGCCTGAACCTGTTGCAGAGCCTTTTCTTCTTGCAGGGCCCACTCAAAATTGGAGGCCTTTTGTGTAACCTGATAAATAGGTCGAAGTAGAACACCCAAGTGAGGGATCTGTTGCCTCCAAAATCCGAAAAGGTTCACTAGGCTTTGTGCCTCTTGTTTCATTGTTGAGGGAGCCAGATGCAATAGCTTGCCCTTCACTTTAGTGGGAATATCTCGACATGCTCCAAACCACTGCACCCCTTGAAATTTTACTGAGGTGGAGAGTCCTTGAATCTTTGTTGGGTTAATTTCCCACCTCTTGTACGCAGATGCTGTACTAATGAATCTAAAATCTTTGATACATTCTCCTAGTGGATCCAATCAACATAATATAATCAATACAATGGAATAGTGTAACATTTTGTGGAATAGACAGGCACTCGAGCTCCCTTTGGACTAAATTATGGCACAAGGCAGAAGAGTTGATGTACCTCTGGGGGAGAGTTGTGAAAGTGTACTGCTGCTCCTGCCAGCTGAAGGCAAGCTGCTTTTGGTGATCCTTTGAAATTGGTATCGAAAAGAAGGCATTGGCCTGATCAATAGCTGCATACCAAGTGCCAGGAGAAGTATTAATTTGCTCATGCAATGAGACTGCATCTGGAACTGCAGGTGCAGTTGGAGTCACCACCTGGTTAAGCTTACGATAATCCACTGTCATTCTCCAGGATCCATCTGTCTTTTTTACAGTCCATAAGGGTGAGTTAAATGGAGATGTGGTAGGAATCACCACCCCTGCATCTCTAAAGTCTTTGATGGTGGCACTGATTTCTGTAATCCCTCCAGGAATGAGGTACTGCTTTTGGTTTACTATTTTCCTAGACAATGACAATTCTAATGGTTTCCATTTGGCCTTTCCCATTATTCCACATTTCAGGGATCCAATGTGGGGGTTCTGCCAGTAACTAAGTATGTCTAGTCCAATGATACATTCTGGAACTGGAGAAATAACCACAGAATGGGTTCGGGGACCTACTGGACCCACAGTGAGGTGTATCTGAGCTAAAAATCCATTAATAACTTGACTTTCATAAGCCTTCACTCTGACTGGCAGGCCTTCGAAACACTTTGGGTCCCCTGGAATTAGTGTCAGTTCAGAGCCAGTGTCCAGTAATCCCCGAAAAGTTTGATTATTTCCTTTCCCCCAATGAATAGTCACTCTTGTGAAAGGACGCAGGTCCCTTTGGGAAGGCTGGAAGAAAGAATAACAGCATAAACCTCCGGTGATGTGGCAGGATCCTTCTTCCAAGGGACCCGGCCTTCCGCTCTTTCAAGTGGTTGTGGGTCTGTAAAATGACTCAGGTCTGGGAATTGGTTGAGTGATCGTGACTGCCTATCCCTCTGTTCACCTGACCCAGTATTCTGCTTTTATAGCTCACGTAAATATTTAGTAGATTTCCCATCTATTTCACTCCCAGAGACATCATGACTAAGTAGCCAATGCCATAATTCCACACGAGACAGGCTGCTTTGGTTACCACGAAAGCCTTGTTGTCTATTATGACTACGTCCACCCTATCTCTGTTGATTCAGTGCTGACACTTGCCCTCTCTCACCATGTAGTCCAATCAGCCCCATCATGGGCAAATGTTGGAGTTCACTTAAGGCAGTTCCCACAGTTAATCCTGGTGCACAAAACATAGCAATTATAGGAGTCTTCAAAGATGCTGGGGCCCACCTCACAAACATATTCCTTATAGTTGTAGTGAAGAATATGTTCTCAGGACACCCCCTTTCGGGGTCTATGGGAATATCCTGATAGATCCATTCCACCATACCAATATCCCTCAGTTTTTGGATGCCTTCTTCTACAGTGTACCAAGGTAGGTCAGGCACCTCAAGTTGGTCTAATCTAGGCCATCTGGCAGCCCATGCCTCAATGAACCAGCCAAATAAGGAGTTGGATCTTCTCTTAGCCTCTCCTACTGAGACATTGAAAGAAGAGTCTGTGTTTAGGGGTCCCATACCCAGAAACTCAGACTGATCTAATATTACATTTCTTCCACCAGTATCCCACACCTTCAGTAACCATTCCCAGGGATACTCCCCAGGCTTCTGCTTGTACGTATTTGAAAGCTCGAGCAGTTCTTTGTGAGTATAGCGTGCTTCTTCCTGAGTAATCACCTCGACCTCACCCTTAGGAGCTTTCTTTGCCTAAATTTTAGTTACAGGTCTTGCAGAAACTATCGATGGTGAGGGTGTTTCCTGGGTGTTCTAAGCACTATCTTGTAAGTCATCTCCCTCAGGCAATGGTAGACACGCAGCCGTACCTGGCATTCCACCTTGAGTAAGTTGGTTAATCTGCTCAGGTGTGGGTTATTTTGTTGTTAGTAGAATACTATCTTCAGCTGGGAGGGGTAAATATATTGACTTGGCTGGTTCAATTGTTTATAATGGTGGCACAGTATCCTCCTGTTCTGGATCATCAGCTCATATATTCCCATTCCATGTTTCAGGGTCTCAATTTTTTCTATCAATGCCCTCACTTTGGTTTCGGACACTGCTCTAGATCTGCCATTCAGCTGATGTTGTAATTCAGCCACTAGCATAATGAGACCTTGGACCTGGTTCTCAGCAATATCGGTTTTTTAGTACGGGCAAGAAGGCTCTCCTTTGTAGCACAGACAGAACCCTTCATGTCTGTGAGTCGGCACTTAAGGCATGCTTCTGAGGCCCTGAGGCAATCCCTCTCCTTAATCACATAGTCCATTGTAAGTAGGACCAGCCAACCAGCTTCCTTATACTTGGCATCTTGACAAAACTGCTGCAAAATATCAAACATACATTCTCCCAGAGCCTCTCCTATAACCAGCACCCCATCCATCAGTGCTCCTACTTTAGGTATTAGCTTTGCTATTTCACACCATGGACTAGTAGGAGTGGCAAAATTACCCATGGCTTTAGGTCTAGAATAAGCATCACCAGTGCTCTTAAGACTAATCATATTGGAGAACCAATCAAAGAAACCCATATTTATGATTTTATTTCTCTAGAAGCACTCCCGGTACCACTTGTATCAGGCAGGGTACTCTTAGAGAAATAAAATCAGGACACTAGTAATTCTTTTTATATATTTACATATAGAGAGAAAGGTATATAAGATAAGAAAGAAACAGTTAACTAAAAAGCAGTACAGATTGCTCGGTGCAAGTCACTTGCGTGAGGCAGCTAGGAGACTGGCAGTCCTTCAAGTCTGGACAGCCGCTGAGTAGTCCTCTGTAGAACAATCCAGGCTATCTGGTCACAGGCAGCAAACAGCAGAGCATGTCACCAACATTCAGCCAGATGACAGAGTCCAACAGTCCCCAGCTCAAGAGATTTATATCCCAGGAGAGTGGCAAAGTAGGGTTTGAAGGCAGCTCAACTCACAGCTTCACAGTCCACGTTTAGGTGTCCCACGGGTACAGGATGAACAACGCAGCTCTCTGGTCCGAAGATCAGAAAGCAAGAGAGAGGGTGGGACTCGCTGAGTCCTTCCTATCTCTGCCCTTCAATTCATCCCGTGTGTTCATTGGCTGTGCCTGCCGTTACAACAGACCCACCAATCTTCTGTTGCCATGTTGGCATAACAAACCTACCCATCACATCTTTTATGAGCATTGTAAAAGATATGGGCATAGACAGATGCAGTGTCTATTTCAAATTTCATAGGACTTCTAAGGCTTCTAGCTTCAAAGTCTTACTCAAATAGTATGACAAGATGACTGGGCTCCCGAGGAGGTACAATATGGTTAACATTCTGGATGCTAACTGAAACTTGGAGGTTCCTATATAAAACAAGTTCTTCAACAGAAAAGTTGGTGATCTATTTCCAATAAAAATTGCCATCAAAGTCCCTATAGAATATATGCTATTGTGACATATCTGAGATCAACATGAATCGTAATCAATTTGATAGAAACTGGTTTTAAACCTACTATTTATATCTATCTATCATCTATCTATATCTATCTATCATCTACCATATTTCCCCCAAAATAAGACCTACTCATACAATAAGCCCTAGCACAATTTCTAAGCATTTGCCCAATATAAGCCCTTCTCCCAAAATAAGACCTACCAATGGCCATGGCTATGCAGCTCATATGCACAACCCATGCATTTCGTAGCTGAGCGGTGACAAAGATGGGCAGCCTTTCTCATCTGCCTCATCATGACAGCTGACATCCCAGAGGTGACTGATGAAGTGTGGGCTGCCCCATCAACAAGGTCGGTTCCCTGGTCAGGCCTTGCCATCCTGTGCATGCTGCCAGCTGAGGGGAAAGCTCCTCAGTGAAGGGGGTTGTGGACTGACTGGTCTGCTTTAGGTCCTGTGTGTCCTCAGGGGAAGAAGAAACACTGTGGCTGCCTTGCGACTCAGCACCATGGATCTCTTTCTCCCAGTACAGGCAGCAATAGTCTGTGGGCCTTTCTCACCCTCCAACCCCCCCCCCCCTCCCCCGCCAACAAACACCAGGGGCTAGGGGAAAAACTTCAGGATGGAGAGTTATGATGATATTCCAGAAGAAGACCTAACTATATTTGAATAAATGTGGGTTGTTGTACCATACTTAAAAAAAATAACACATCTCCTTAAAATAAGCCCTAGAGTGTCTTCTTGAGGAAAAATAAATATAAGACGCTGTCTTATTTTCAGAAAAACACGGTATCTATCTATCATCTATCTGTCAT
The DNA here is from genome assembly GCA_004026705.1 of Nesogale talazaci. NCBI lineage: Eukaryota > Metazoa > Chordata > Mammalia > Afrosoricida > Tenrecidae > Nesogale > Nesogale talazaci. The sequence continues at coordinate 70,858 of PVJH01008316.1, forward strand.
TTCTCTCTATATTTTTATATGTGTGTGTATATATATGTATATACATGGCTATAAGTAGGTACTATTGCAGGCCCTCGAGCTGATTCTGATTAATAGTGACCCTAAAGAAATTCCCAGATTTGCCCCAAATTTATCCAGGTTCTGTGTGTCATGGAAACAGAATGCCACATCCTTCTTCACAGAGAAAATGGTGGATTTGGACCAAGAATTTTTCAGTTTTAACATTCAAGTATATATTCTTTACATTACTAAGATTCCTCACCTATGCCTATATCTATATCTAATGTTATCTATATCAACACAAAATATGTATAATTGGGTGTAGAAGAGAGGTTTGCATTACTATTGAAGCTATATGTCTACACAGAGGCATTATTCTAATCAGATAAAAGTGGTCAAATAACTCCATATGAAATTGTGAATTTGGGCCATTGATATATGTCTGTGAAGAGAAGTTGGCTGTTTGAGTTGAAATCGTTCATTAGTCTCACTATCAAAGAGCGGAAGTCCCTGAGTGGACAGACAAGGGTAGAAAACACATAGTTCACACAAAAGAACACATAAAGGATCCTTTTGGAAATATCCAGAAATGCGTACAGTGGAGGAATATCTGGGTGTGGAAACCCATCAGTTATGCTGATAGTGGTTTTAAAAGTAGAAAATTTTAATATCATCTATATTTACTGACTGCGATGTACTAAGAATATAAGAATTGTTCTAGTAATCAAGTCCTTAAAAGAAGGGCCTATTTTGCATAATGGCATGCTAAATTAAAACTGCTTGAAACCCAGGAGAATATTCAGACAGGATCAGAAAATGCACTCTTTTTTTAACTAATCTGATAAAAGATCATCATCACCATTTTAGCAATAAGCTCTTTGAAATCAACATTACAATTCAAAGTCCACCTACTTTGAATTTTGTGTCTGGCAGTACACAAGGTAGATTCATTGTTTCTTAAAAACAAACAAACATACAAATAGTTTTGGGAATTTGTAATTCTGTTGATATATAATTCAATAATATTTAGATGTGTTGTGCACTTCAGTAGCATAATCAATTTTAGAATATGTCTTGTACTCATTATTGTGAATGCCCCATCTCGCCACCACCTTCCTTGTCACACCTCTATGCAGCAATAACTAATCCAGTTCCTTTCTCTATAGAGCAGCACGTTTCATCTCATTCACAGACAGCACACCAAACAAAAACACAAACTCAACAATGACAAAAGAAAACAGAGACAAACCTCAGGCTAAAAAATTGCGGAAAATATTAAACACTGGAGAAAATTTAAAATAGGTACAAAGGGAGATCAAAGGAAGTCTATCAACTCCAAGAATTATATCTAACGAACATTGTCAGGACTTTATTATATTAAGATAAATGTATTACGTCAAATTAATATGATTTAGGCCCCAGTCACTGAGCTACCGCCCAGGACCCAGCAGTCTCCTCCTGGAGTCCCCTTGATTCCCAACTTTCCGTACCCCCTGCCCGCCTTCTCCAGCCACTGACTTCCATTTGCAACCAGAAAAAGGAATTGTATCCTATGTCTGCTATCCAGAACCTCCACTTTTTTGACCCCTTTGCTGATGGCAGTGAGGGTGATGACCTGCTGTTTGTGGGCAGAGGATTTAATGGCAGGAAGACCCTTACCACTGTCCAAGGGATTGCTAATGATGAGGACAAGAAGAAACCAGTGAAGGCATTTAAGAAGAAATCTGCCTGCAGTGGAACTGTGACTGAGCATGCAGAATATGGAGGAGGGATTCAGCTACAGGGTGACCAGTGCAAGCACATAGGCCAGTTCCTTGTAAAGATTGGACTGGTTGAGGACAACTAGGTGAAGGTTCCTGGATTTTAAGTGCTTGTAGTCCATGGAAGCTTAAGTGAGGATTTCCTTGCAATGAGTAGAAAAATTCCTTCTGTTCCTAGCACAAGTTCAAAACCTCATAGCTTGTATGATGTAACCATTTGTGGTCAACTTTTAACTTGGACATGTGTATAACTCCTTCATACAATAAACTGCAGAGCCATAAAATGTGATTTTTAACAGATAAATGTACTGCTGCAGAAAGACACAATCTAGAGATGAACAATTCTAAATCTATCCTCACTTTAGTAGCACTTTCTTTTTTCTTCTTGGCATAGTTGATTAAATACTTCCCCTACTCTTAAAATTCATGTTTTCCCAGAAGCTCAAGATGTGACTGTATTGGAAACTTGCATCTTTGAGAATGTGATTAATCAAGGATCTCAAAATGAAATCATCATGTATTAGGGTGGGCCTCAAAATCAAAAATGGTATATTTCTATCAGAAAATGGAGAACTTTAGACATATAGTTACAAAGGAAAGCGATTATGTGAACATGAAGGAAGACGCTGGCATTATATAGCATTAAACCAAGGCAAATGAGTAATTTCCTGAAGTTGGAAGAGCCAAGGGAGGCCCCATCCTTAACGCCTCTGACAGGAGCATGATTCTTTAATTTTAAACTTTGAGCCACCACAAGACTGAAAGAATAAATTCCTGATGTTTTAAGCCACAGAGTTTGTGTTCATTTGTCATGGCATGCCTAATAAAGTAATAAAATACTATCCTGCATGCAATATTCAGAGCTCAAACTTTCTCAGAAAGTATATATTCATAGGTTTCAAATTATGAGCAATGTTATAAGTAAGATTAGGTATAAATATTTACATTAATGGTATTTGATCAAAGAAGAAAGTGTGCTCCACATTTTTAGAATGTTAATATTAAATTTTATCTGTAATTTAAAAACAATCATTCACTGAAGGGAACTTCAAAGAGAGGAGAAGAAAATTCAAGAGTTTATGAGGAAAAGTAATTTTATCTTTCTTTGCACAGACATTAATCTTTCACATTTCATTTACTGTTTCACCATTTCGATAGGGAAAGGTTATGGATGTTTTTTATTTTAAACCAATATCTAAAAACATACACCTCTGTATGCCTGTATGATTTAACTATAATTTAATTTATATTGATGTTTTCAATGTTAAGCAAGCTAAATCTTTATCTTGGTGGAGAGTCACATATTTTATGCAATGTCACAATTTCTACACTATTCTGTACTATATAGTTAATTAAAGAAAAGGCAACAACAACTTTTGATATCAAGTTAATCAAGATGCACAGCAAAACAATGTACAGCACAGTGCTCTTCTCCCTAGGGTTTCATGAATGAAGCCTGTCATTGTGCACAAATGTTATAGTTTTAGTAGGTCCTACTTCTTTATTTTGTTTTCTATATTGTGTATACTTTGCATTATATTTTATAGTGCCTTGTATTTCATTTGCCTTGTATTAAGTCTCAATTTTACCTTACTTTTTTCATTGATGATCTTAATAATTGCCTGATTCATTCTGAGGTCTTTGCTTTTGCTTATTGCTGTATTTTCCAGCTATCTCTACAATTCTGAAATGAATGATAGCATTTCTCTAGCCCTTCAATGAAGTCTTTGATTTGCACCATGGTAGAATGGTAGTTTTTGTATCCTTAAAGGACTCATGTAGCTCTTTCAAGTTTATGGAGTTTGGGGATTTTCAGTGCCTGAAGAAGGATTCCCCAACCAAATTCTCATGGGACAGTCTTTGGTACCCTCAAAAAATGAGCATGTGCATTGGAATAATGGAAAGGAAGCGGGGGGGGGGAAGAATTCAGCACAACTTTCCTGGCTTTTTATCACCAATGCAATTTTCAAAATTCTTAGAAATCATTCCAAAGACACACTATGATTACACTGCATTCTTCAAGAAAATCTGTCAAGATTTCCTCTGTAGTCCCACAAAATAGTTACCATAAACTTTTGCGCTTACCATTTCGTCTTTTATTAATCTGTGAGGTCTTCTTGATCTTCTTTCCATGCTTGAACCACTGAAAAGCTGTTTCCTAAGTGAAGTAATACTCTGGTAAACTTTTTGCAAAGCTATAGCCACATGGAAATAAGTCCACTTAAATTTTGTTAAGAATTTGATACTGTCCGGGATCAAAATTTTATTTTTCCATTACACAAAATGACTACTTTTTTAAAAGCCAGGTAACTAGACTAAAATACGTGTATTAATATTACTGATTAATCATCTCTGAAGTCATCTCCTGATCACAGAGACATGTTTAACCATGTGTCACATAGAATAAATTCATGCATTTGGAACACTTATAACAGTTCCTTTTGGTTTACCTTTAAATAACTTATTTAAATCCACAATCATTTATCAGGGAAGTGGTAGTCTAGAAATTAAGTGGTATATTGTATTTGGGCAAAACTTCTGTATAAGACCACAGAATATTTGATGGATTTGAAATGTGATGTTGAAAATATTGGAAGAATCATAAACTGCCAGAAGAAAAAAAATTTTTCTTGAAAGAACTTAGCTTAGAATACTTTCTGGAACAAAAAGTGAGAGAATGTCTACTATATACTTATGGAATATTTTCACAAGCTATATCATGCTATGTGAGGTAGGGGTTCAGTATAAAAGAGACCCTCAAAAAGATGAAATGGCACAGTAGCTGCAACAGTTAGCCCAACTGTACAACAATTGAGAGGTTGGTGTAGGACCACATAGTGTTTTGCTATTGTGTTAAGCAGGATTCTCTAGAGAAACACACCAGGACACTTATGATTTTATAGAGAGATGATAAATAGATGATAGCTGGAGAGATAGATAGATAGATAGACAGACAGACAGACAGACATGGCACAAAAGAATATTTCAGCTAATTAATCTACACAGTAGTACAGAGGTCTCAGTTCAACTAACTTCCCTGAACAGTTAATATACTAGGAATCCTTCAACTCATGAGGATTGCTGGGTCCAAAGTCAAGGAAATAGACAACTGAGTCTTTCTTTGGGCAGTACAGGCAGTCTGGCCACAGGCAAGCAAAGAGTAGGGTGGTTCACCAACGGTCAGGAGCTTAGCGAAGCAGGCTGGGATGGGATGTCAACTTCCAATAAAACAAGACCACAGGATCCACCAGCCTCAAGCTCAAGCAATGTAAATACCAACAGCATGGCAAAACAGGTCTCAGAGGAACCTCAAGCTCTAGTGACATGATCCATGACTGGCTGTCCCACAGGTGGTAGAGCTCAGAAAATGAAACAGAGAACTAGCTAAAGCAATTGCAAGCTGGTCCAATCATCAGAGAACAAGAGAGAGCATGGGTCTTGCCAAACCATTTATCTCTTTGTCTTCAAATCATACTGCATCCCTATTAATGCCACATGTTCTTATTGACCAAGTTGGCACAATAAACCGACCTATTACAGTTGTATACAGGACTGCTATGATTAGTAGCTGCAACAGATTTGATGCCACCTACCCAAAACAATAACAAGCACAAACTGGACACTTAAAAAAAGTTTCCTTAATATTTACATGTTTTCCCCTTCATTATATGTTCTACAAAAATCTTTAAAGTTGCTTTCTTTAGTCTTATGATTGGAAATTATTATTTCCATTGATGATTCTCTGTGATTCTTGGTAAACTCAAGTAAATTTCTGCTAAACGTAGAATATTCCTGTACTGGTTTTGGATGCTACAACTGAGGGTTGGCAGTTTTTTTAGTATATGTGCTGCCGAAGCGAGCACGAGGGTTGGCAGTTTTTATTAAAGAGAAAAAAAATAATTCAATCTGCTTATCATCACACTATGTTTTTATATCATTTAACAAATATATTTGTTAAAGAATATTTCCTTCCAATTCAATTCTTTCAGTTATTTCATAAAATTTGCAATTCACCAAGAAATGTCATTACAAGATTCATTTATAATTTGAGATGCTCTAAATTGCAACGTTAGATTTTCATAATTAAAATTTCAATACTGTCTTATTTTTCTTTTAGTTGGAACAATGTCCATCCATTTCATAATATATTTTCAAATATGTTCTTGTTTTTTAACTTGATTTTCATTATTTCAATTTTTTATATTGAGTTTTTGTCATCTTTGAACAAACTCTTTGTGAGATAATCATTACTATTCAAAGAAGGTAAAGGATAAGGAAGATCTTTATCATATAGTAAAACCAAAAGAGTAGTTTGAGCCTTTTACTCAAAATTGGGCATAATAGCACACACATTCCAAGAAGGTAGGAAGGATTTTTATCCACATAATAAAGTTTTCTGGGAGAACAGTGATTTTACTATGAAAAATCTTTTTAAAATGGCCTTTGAATATATAGTGCATAAAACCAAAAGCTGTGATAAGGATTCCCTAAAGCAAGTCGTGGGTGTTATGGTTGACATATCATGCCCTTATCTGTCTGCAGACATGTGTAGCAAAGAGAAAATTAAACTAGTGAGGCTTGATAATTGTCAATAGCCAAACATAAAGAAATGAAATCAGACTATTACATTTGTCTTTTTATGATGTAACAAACCTATGCTGGCAAATCCATCACAAATCTATTATGATTAATAATTTGAGAGAAAAAATTATACAGTTTAATAATACTATGAGAAAATGCCAAGTAAAGTCACAATGAAATACCACTATATACTCAATAAGATGGTTAAAGTGCTACAGTCAAGTGTCAGTAAGACTTTGAAAAAACACGAACTCACAAGTTATTAGATGCTATTAACTCAGTTCACTTCATAGCTACCTGATGTACAGCACACAGAAATATCATGTGTTTCTCTGCTATCCTCACAATTTTTCTTATGTTTGATCCCTTTTTGCAGCCACTGGGTCAATCCATCTTGTTGGAAACCCTCTTTTATTTTAATCCCCTCTGTTTTATAACCATGATTTGTATTACACAGAATGCTCTAGAGAAACAAAACCAGGCCAAACATATCTATATCTATATCTATAACTATATCTATGTCATCTATATATCTATATCATCTATATCTCTATATCATGAAGGAATATGACAGCTAATTATTCCACTCAGCAGTACAGAGAACTCAGTTCAACTCACTACCATGAGACTGTAATTCCTGGCAGTCCTTTAGCTCAGGAGGGCTTCTGGTCCAAGGTCAAGGAAGGAGACAGCTGAGTCTTCCATAGAGTAATGCAGGCTGTCCGGGCACTAGCAGCAAGCATCAGGGTGGGTCACCAACAGTCAGCCAATTGACAGGATCTGAGTATGCCAAACTCATAAAACGTGTACACCGCAATGTGACGAAACGGAGCTCAAAGGAGCCTCAAGCGCTAATGACACAATCCACAGGATGAGTGTTCCACAAGTAGTGAAGCTCATAAGTTGAGACAAAGAACCAGCTAAGGCAGCCACATGCTGGTCTGATCACCAGAAAGCAAAAGGGGTGGGGGGAGGGTGTTACTGAGCCATTTATCTCTTTGTTCTCCAATTAAGTTGCTTCTTCAATAATCCACATGCTATTATTGACCAGGTTTGCACATAAACCTACCTATTACAATGTTCTTCTTCAGTGACCAATCTCTCTTGAAACTATGTTCAAAATACGTGAGACAAGTCTCACTACCCTTGCCTCTAAGGAGCATTCTGGTTGTAGTTCCAATATTCTTTACAAGGCCCATAATTCAAATCCATAGATTCTTTTTGCTTTCCCTTATTCAATGTCAAATGTTCACAATGCATATGAAGCATTACTAATGCCAAGGCTTGCTGAGTCCTGGTGGACTAGTGGTTGTGTGCAGAACTGCGATCCATAGAGTTGACAGTTCAAATCCAACAGCAGCTTTCCAGGAGCAAGGCTGGGCTTTGTATTTCCACCAGGGCAATGATGCCACACACACACAGAAAATTCCATGGTTTCGGTTAGGCATGCTTTAGTCTTCAAAATAATATCTTGCTTTCAATACCCTAAAGAGATCTTGTGCAGTTGATTTACCAATGCAACTTGCCTTTTGATCTTTTTGACTGTTGCTTATATGAACACTAATTGTGCCTCCAAGAAAAATGTAATCTTGACAACTTAAATAATTTCTCCATCATTATGATGTTGCCTATTGATCCAGTTATACTTATTAAAAGCAAAATGGCATAGTAAATCTTAATTAATTAAATAGTCACAATACTAGCTGGTGATATCCAGTAAATACTAGACTGCTAAGACTGGAGATTTAAATCTACATGCTGAACAAAAGGAGAAGAATGAGACTATTTACTCTCCTAAATATGTGCAACCCCTCAAAAACACATATAAATTCACTGTTAGAATCAACTCAATTCCGGTTGTGTGAGGAAGTAAAGTTATTTGGCATCACATAATTATTCTATCTAGAGTCCTTACAACATCTTTCAAATGAGTGACTGGAAACATGCAAATCAAGTGGAGAGGTCTCTAAGGAGAGGGTGGTCAGTTTTGTCATTAAGTTGATTATAACAAGAGTCATTTTAGAAATAAGAATAGTGTGGCGGTCATGTATTCGTGATGTCAATTTCATGACTGGATGTAGGGGTGGAGTCTAGCCTGTTATTCTGGAGATAGCTAATGAGTAGCCAAGGAGGCCACAGTGTCAGCATGGCTTTCTCCTGAGACTTCTGGGAAGTCTTGCGGGAGACCCTCAGTCTCTTGGAGTCAATATACTGACAAGATGAGATGACAGCATGCTGATCCATCCTGATTCCTGGAGACTGGAGAAGCCAGAGGAGAAATCACATGGCCTCACCCTGATGGAACCAGACCCATGGGGCCGGAGAAGCCACACAGAGACCACTGCCAGTGCTGAGATGCTGCTACCACCAATGGATACTGCTGATGGACCCTGAACCCTGGAAACAAGGAGCCATAGGGAGACCCCTGCCAGCACCAGGATGTCTCTACACCAGCTGGATACACAAGACTCTGCACCCCCTGGCTTGTGACTACATGAGTTGGAGGGAGACTTTATAGACTGATATCAGACATATGGGCTAATTTTGGATTTAATACCTTGGACTGGACTGGGTTGGGATATTTTCTCAATGTTCCATTCTTCTTGCATATAAACCTTTTCCTTATATCCATATGCAACAGTTTCTCTTTAACTCTTTAGAATTAACAAGATAAAGTCTTACATGAATTATGGAGAATTAGTTAAAATGTCTACTTACTCCGATTTGCCAGAAAAGCTATATGTAAATTGATAAAAGGTAAGAATCAGAAATTGGATTTTGTTTTGTATTTTTAAGATGTAAAGTTGGGGAATAAAATCAGATGGAGCAAGAGGTATGACAATGACACTTTCTTTAGGAGATGATTTACAAACCTTTAGGAGATGAGCTACTGAATTAAATAAATTTAAAAAGGTGAGAACAACTTTTGCTTTGTTTTGTTCTCCCTCAAAGTTACCCTCATTTGCCTATATTACTTTGCACAATATAATATAATTTTCGAAGTTATAGATAGGTTGTAAGTAGGTATCATTAAGTCAGTTCTAACTCATAGTGATGCTCTGTAGAAACAGAGAAAACATTGCCTTCTCTAGAATCAGTGGCACAATTATTATATTTGTGCCTTGTGTTAGTCCGGGTAGGCAAGAGGAACAAATTTCATAGACACGCATATAGATATAAGAAAAAGGTTTGTATACAAGAGGAACAGGACATTGAGCCCAGTCCAATTCAAAGTCATAAGTCCGATATTAACCCATATGCCCGAAATCAGTCTATAAAGTCTCCTTCCAACTCATGAAGTCACAGGTCAATGCGTGCAGAATCCGGCGCTGGCAGGGGTCTCCACAAGGCTCCTCACTTCCAAGGCTCAGGGTCCATCAACAGCAGAAGTAAATCATCTCTGGCAGAGGTCTCCATGTGGCTGCTCCAGCTTCAGAGGTCTGGCTCTGTCAGGGCAAAGCCGTGTGGTGTCTCTGCCGGCTCCTCCAGCTTTTCGGATGCTGCCCTCTTGTCTTGTCCGTGATTCATCAGCCCTGAGACTAACTCCCAACCACTGGGGTAGATAGCTTCTCCTCTTCACGATGGAAATACCGCGAGATTTCCCAGAAGTCTCAGGAGACAGTCATACCTATATAGAGGCCTCATTGGCTACTCAATGGCTATCTCCAGCTTAACAGGCTAGACTCCACCCCTACATTTCAATCATAAAATTAACATAAGCACATGACTGCCACAAGCCAATTGTCGCAGCTCCTGTGTGACTCCATCTGAACCAGGTTCCTTTTGTAGCCATTTTCCAAAGAATGCTCCCTCAAGCTCACGTGAGCAAAGGACAAGCCAGGCTATCTTCCCAGTTCCCTTTTTATGGAGCACTCTAGCTGCACTTTCTCCAAGATAGATTATTTTTTTCTTTTAAAACTCTATAGTGCTATCCATATTTTTCACCAATATCATATTTCAAAGGCCTCAATTATTCTCTGGTATTTCTTATTCTTTGTTCAGTTTTCACATTCCTGTGAGTTAAATAAAAAGATCACGCATGGCCTGGGACAGGCGTGCCCCAGTCTTCAAAGTGATATCTTTGCTGTTATTTAACACTTTAAATATCTTGTTCAGAATTTATAGACATAGATAAAAATATAGGTAAAATGTTCATTACAATTGTATTCATAGTCATATTCTTCAAATAAATTCATCATATTTAATAGGTTTCAAATGCACATATCATTTTCAGGAATAATTAATCCTAACAAACCTAAAGCAGTCTTTTTCATCAAAGGTAGGGAGGCCAAATAAAGTTCCTGGAATATTTACATTATCTCTTAATTTTACTTTTCATTGAAATACTTGAAGTCTTCTGGTATTATATCCTTATCATCCTTCTTTAACTTCTTTTCCTCATAATAATTCAAGTGTGATTTCACTCCTCTTTTTTTTACCTTTTACCTTTTTGTTAATTGTGGTATACATTGTTAACAAATCACATAGCATTCACATTTTAATTGAATACAACTGATGCATTATTAATTGGGTTGATTTATTAATGGGATATGAGCTTCTTAGATATCTTAGCTGCAACCTATATGTTAATTTGCCACATAATGGAGTCTTGTTTGTTACTATGATGCATACATAAACTAATGCTACTGGCATTTGGAATACTACAGTCTCATCCATAATAGACAATTTTAGGCAAAGCTTCAGACTAATACTATATGAAACAAGGACAAACTTAAACTTTATGAATAAAAGCAAAATACTGTTCAATAGAATGCTGAAAGATAAACTCTGTAGGTTGAAATATATTTAAAATATGAATAAGGAAGCGCTTCCTCAAATTAACATTAATACATGATGAAATAAAACTTTGAAAACATTCATTGCAAATATAGTACTATTCACAATAAGAAGGAAAAGCTGCAAATATTCATTAGTAATGGGAATGTGGAATGTACTAAGTAAGCATCAGGGAAAATGAGAAATAATAAAAACTGAAATAGAAATTTTGAAGGTTGATAGCATAGCCATAAGTGAGGGGAAGAGGTCTTAGTCATTATGGTTTACTGTGCCAGATAAAAAAATTGAAGAGAATGGTCATACTTTCATTGAGAACCATAGCACAACTTTGAATATATGTCACCTGTATTGAGAGACCATTTTAGTAATAGATTTGATGCATTTAATAATAATAAAAAAAGACCATCAAATTTGTTTGATGATGTCCAGGTTATGATACAGGAAGAAGACAAAAAGTAATTGCAAAATAATAATTTAAAAATAGATCAAAATGAGTGTCAGAGCAAACTCTAAATATGTTCTTGTATGAAGAATAGCTGAAGTAAATAGAAGAAATAATGAAGCAAAATAACTCAACAGAGATTTCAAAGTATGGCTCGTGAAGATGAACTAAAGTACTATAATGAAATGTACACAAACTTAAAGTTAGGAATCCATAAGTTAATAACATGCCCAGAGTCTCTCACATTTAAAGAAATGAAGAAAAATGCATACATTGAATGCTAGTATTAGAGAATAATATGGATGAAAAATTTGTGCTGCAGACATCACCAAAAAAGATGAAAGGAATACATTATATTACATTACATGAACATATTGAATTTCAGTACATACATGAATATGTTACCAAAAATAGTTGGTTGACATTCAAGGTAGCATGTTGTCAAAACTGATGGTAATGAAGAATAACATTTAAGATGCACCCAAATTAATAGACTACTAATTAACATATTTCAACCAAGAGAACTTTAAATGTTTATTCATATATGCTGCAGAATTTGAAAAAAGCTACCTGTGTAAACAATAAAAATATCCAAAAACCTACCCATCTAAACAACTAAGATATCCACATTTGTGCTCATTCCAAACAGGCCATCCAACAAAATATGAAAATCATTGAACAATATCATTAATATAATTTGAAAGAAAAATTCTGTGGGTTGAGCCCCGGTGGTGTAGTAGCTGAGTGTGGGACTGTGGCCCACTGGCTTGGCAGCTCAAATCCAGCAGCAGCTCTCCAGGAACAAGGCTGGGCCTCCCACTCCCACCAGAGGGCAGTGTTTCCCCCCACCCCAAAAAAAGAAAAATTCTGCTTAGGATAAAAGACTGCACCTGTACATCAACAGGGAACAGCCATAAATTCAAGCCATATTCACAAGAGAATATTGTGTGATCCCTATCATTGTTGCTGTAAGATGGATTTCATGTGAAAGCAGAAAATGCAAGATGTTTACCAGTATTTTTAACTGTTTAAAGGTGCACCACTGAGTGAGTAATAAATTATGGATAACATTGCAATGCACGGGAATTCCAAGATACTAATTGTGTTCTTGAGGAACCTGTACAGACATTGTCAAAAGCAGTTGCTCAACTGGAATAAGAGGAGACTGTTCAGTTGAAAATCAGACTGCTAGGCCATAATTTTTCCCACACTTATTCAAACTATATCCTCACCAAATAATGTGAGAAGTTGGTTTATATTAAGATGAATATAGATTAGAGAAAGAATAATTCAAATTGCTAAATCTGCAATACACAGATTTTACAAACTTGATTTAAAAAAGTGAAGATACTTAAAGGACTTAGGGGAAAAGGTCAAAGACTTCAGATATCAATAAAGATCACATCACAATGTAAAGAAAATAAAAATTCTCATAATGGAACAAACAAACAACATCATGATAAATGGAAAAATGAAACTCTCCAGGATTTCATTTCATGAGAACCCACAAACAAACCCAGTGTCAAAAGCACAAGTCAAAAAATCAAATCAATACTATTGACAAATCTGCTATAAATACTAAAAAGTGAAAGTGCCACCAGGAGGAATAAAGTACACCTCTTCCAAGCTGAGTTATTTTAAATTGCTTTTTGCGCATGTGAAAACTGATCAGTAAGAAAGATGAAAGGATTGGTGCCTTTGAACTGTGGTGTTGGAGAAGATTGCTGAATATTGCAGGGACAATCAGAGAATAAACACATCTGTCTTAGGAGAAGAACTAGAATGTTTCTTAAAAGGAAGTAAAGCAAGGTATCATTTCAAGCACACTGGACAGGTTATCAGGAGGGACCCGCCCTTGGATAAAGACACCATGCTTGGCAAAGTAAAGACTCCATTAAAAAAAGAGGAACACTCACACAGAGATGAATTGGCACAGTGGTTTCAGCAAGAGCAATGATTCCAACATAACTTTGATTATGAAGACTGGATGGTAGTTGCTAGTAGTGGTGTTTAGCCATTACAATAACTCTGGGGATAAGCTTCTTATCAGATGTATTTTTTTTTTGCCAATACTTGTGTCTTGTATGTCATCTGCCAAGTCATTTTAAGTGTTCTTTTTTAGACATATAAATAATTTTCTTGGAGACTCTCACAGATTTTATAAAAATCCACACCTTGATCGTATCAAACACATTTGTATATAATGTTGCTATCATCATTTTTAAAACATTTTCTTTCTAGTTGAGCCCTTGGTATCAGCTCCTCTTTTCTATCTTCCTCCCCTCTTCCATCCTCATGAACCCTTGATAAATTATAAATTATTATTGCTATATTCATATCTTACACTATCTGTTGTTTGCCCTCACCCAAATTTGTTGTTTGACCCATGGGTGTCCGGGAAGTGTTATGCATTGATCCTTGCAATCAGTTCTTCCTCTCTCCTCCTTCTCTCCCCACCTTCCTCATGGTATTTATGTTAGTCTGGGTAGACTAGAGAAACAAATTCATAAATATATATATATATATATATATGAGGTTTATATAAAAGAGGATTGAAGCATTGAGAAAGTATTCCAACCCAGTCCAGTCCAAGCCCAGAAGTCCAATATTAGCCCCTATGTCGGATACCGAACATTTTTATTCAGACCCATGAAGCACATGCAATGATGCCAGGACAATCACAGACCAGTGGGTGCAGAGTCTTGTGTATCCAATGGTGGTAGATGCATCTCAGGGCTGACAGGTGTCTCCCCTTGGCCTCCCAAACATCCCAGCACTGGCAAGACTGACCACCACCAGATTTCTTCTCCATATTTGCTTATGCACACATTTCGTCTTCAGTGATCATGTCATGAAGGTGGGCATCACAGAATCCCAGGCTATTACAACCAAGTGTTTTTGCATTGATGGAGTACTTTAGTAGAGGCCCAATGTCTGTCTGCTTCCTTAATACCTAGCATATAAATATATGTACATAGGCCTATATCCCTATCATTATTTATTAATATATTTGCATGTCTATATTTATATCTCTATAAATGTTTTTTGCCTCCTAATCTTTTCCTCTATTTACCTTTATTTTCCTCTCGTCTCACTACCATATTCCACCATCATTCGACTCTCAGTAATTCCCCTCAGATACATTCCACTTGATCAAACCCCATCTTGCATTCTACACTCTCCTTGACATCGAGTTTAGATTTTAGATTTCTGACCTTCTTGGCTGTCCCCTCCCTTTCCCCCATCTCTCCCTCTCCCCTTACCTCCTGAAGCTGTCAGTCCTGTTTTTTCTCCTTGAGATTGTTTATCTTGCCTATTTTGTATAGATAGACATTAAAGAGAATAATAATAATAATAATAATAAGATGATGATGATGATGATGATGATGATGATGAAGAAGAAAGAGCCTATAAATAGTTTCAGGTCTGTATATTTTCTGATTGAGTCTGATGAGGACCCTAGCCCTGCCCTCTGAGTCTGAAGTCTGTTTAATCAGATTCCTCAGGCACGTGCTTGTTTTGCTCCCCTAGCTGCTCTATCGTGCTCCCTTCACCCCTATCAGGGGAGACAGACCACCGTGACTCCCACACTGTCTCCATCGCTGTCCCATACAGCACTGTGGATAAGTGAGGGGATGCTGCATCTTGTGGTGGGGACCAGCCCTAGGGTACTGTCTGTGCTTTGACTTCTCCAAGCAGGAGTGTCATCCTCAGTG